>PVKN010002106.1:21702-45115 GCA_004027915.1 Capromys pilorides
ACAGTCTTTTTTTTTTTTTTGATAGTCTATTAACTACTATTATTTTTAATTATGAAATTGTTTTATTTCATTTACTTATTTTTGGTACAGTCCCTTTTTTTTTTTTTTAAACTATGTATGTATGTATGTATGTATGTATGTGTGTGTGTTATGGCTGGCTCCACTTGGGGGGTGGGGGGGGCTGGCGCAGCATGTGGGGCCAGGGATCAAACAGTGATCCCTGTGGTTGCCTAAGCTTGCCTAACCAGGTGCTTTAGACTGCTGAGCTATCTCGCCGGACCTTGTTTTACTGTAAAACACAAAAAAGGACTGGCCAGATAGCTCAGCAGACTAAAGCCCCGTCCCCAGGGCATACTGAATCATTGAGACTGGGCATGGTGGCATGTGCCTGTAATCCCAGCACTTGGGAGGCTAAAAAGGACTCACTATGAGTCCAATATACATAGGGAGATCTTGTAGACAAAGTAGCAAATGCATTTAAAAAAAAAAAAAAAAGTATAAAAAACAAGTAAAGCTTGTCTTCCATAGTTTGTTTATTTATTTATTGTGGAACCAGGGATTAAACTCAGGACCTTTCACTTGCCAGGCAGGCACTTGTGCCACTGAGCTATCTCCCTGACCCCTGTCTTCCATAGTTGCAAATACAATAGTGAAGCACTTCCTGGCAACAATGGTAGTCCTATACCCTGAGACAATTTCCAATTTCTTAGAGAGACTAGAAACTTCCTTCAAATGAGAACGAAGTTACTTACATGGCAGGCCACCAAAGCTCCTGTGTTCCAGCCAATCAAAATAACAGGTTTATGTGGAAAATGGCTGTGAATCTTTTTGGGAAAAGAAAGAACACTATTAAGACAAGAGGCCCAGACAAGGGCAGACCAGTCCCAGAAAGCCAGATGCCTCATAGGGCATCAAGCAGGGCACCTCACCTCCAGCACTTTGCTCCTCACTGCCCCAATCATGTGCTCCAGACATTGCAGAACGCCCACCCCACTGCCACTGTTTAACAGGTGGGTGGCCACTGGGATGACCTAGGGGTGACAAAGACATTCAGCCAACAGAGGTGAGCTCTGTATCTGCTCAGTTCTGCCTGTCCCACCCCAACCCTCGAACCCTGGTAGGCAGCAAACATAAGCAGGGTTAGGGCTGCTCCAGGTTCGAGTTCACCCATCTGACTCCTCCTGAAGTTTCTTCTTTGTCCTCTCACCCTGGGCTTCCAGAGGCCCACACATACCTTGCCTAAGCAGGAAAGCTGAGACTGCCAAAAGCGGTGGCGGCGTGAGGTGGGAAACATGGAGCTGGAGGGGCCCGAAGAGGCGATGAGAATCAGAGGTGAGCCTGGGAGCTTGCTCTGAGGAGGAGAAAGCCACCAGAGAGCCAGTGAGGGAGAAGTGCCTAGCATCCCTAAGGGTTCCACCATTACGTATGCAAAGTTCTATAAAAACCAAGTTACTGCCAAGCACAGGGGCACCTGCCTGCAATCCCAGTGACCTGGGAGCCTGAGGCAGCATGGGCAACGTAACAAGACTCTGTCTCAAAGTTTTAAAAACTAGAGGTGCTGAGTATGTAGCTCCATGCTCCCTGGGTTCAAACCACAGTACCATTAAAGAAAAACAAAACCAAACTAACAAACAAGAACAAGTTATTAATGAAAGAAGTGAACAAGCCACGTATCATCCTTCTGCCAGGGTAACCACTTCGTGTGTTCTTAAGCCCCTCCACCCAACTTACTGGCTTATTATGAGAAAGGACACCGACAGCAGGGTCCCACGGCCTCTTCAGCAAGAGAGACAAGGCCTCCGCTCCTGCAGCTCCAGTCTTTGTGTTAGATGAAACAAGCATGCGGTCAATCAAGGTCGGGATCTAGAGAGAGGGAGGAGGAGCACAGATGCAGCTGGCCCCGTCTCCAGCAGTCAGCAGGAGGTTGGGTCCACCAGGCCTTCCACGGTTTCCCTGGGAGCAGACATGTAATCTGGCAATGAGTGATGGGTGCTTAAACTCATTCCTTTCTTTATGCAAACAACTCTACTTCTAAGAACCTTCCCTAAGAAAATACACCAAAAACTCATGAACAGGAATAAAGTTATACACAAATTCACTGGCAATAATAAAAATTTGGAAACAATCTAAATGTACATATAATGGAGTAGTTATGTAAATTATCCATCCTACTGGGTATCTTCAAATATTCATAAAATTTTGCATAACATATAGAAATAATTCTAGGTAGGCATGGTGGCGCATGTCTATAATCCCAGAACTCAGGAGGCTGAGGCAGGAGGATCACTCTGAGTTCATGGCTGCCTTCAGCTACAGAGCCTGTTCCAGCCAGCGTAGACTACACAGAGTGAGAGTCTCTCTAAAAAAAAAACACAAAAAAACAGAAACAAAGTAATTTCAGTGAATGTTAAAGCAGAACTGAGAAATTTTATCTGCTCAGAAAAAAGCCTAAAATATGCTAAAATGTTTATATAATGATCTCTAAGGGTTTTTTTTTTTTCTTCTTTTCTTTCTAGTACCAGAGACTGAACTCAGGACCTTGCACTTGTCAGGCAAAACACTTATTCCACTGAGCTATCTCCCTGGCCCCACATGGGTGCTTTTTTCTATAGATTTCTCCATGAGCATCAGTTGGCTGTACAAGTTTTAAAATTCTGTATTTTCTTCCAGAGTACAGCCTTCAAACTATGGCATATTCATGTACCTACTGTGTCTAAATATATATGCATATACATACATATACATATATATATGTCCTACTGTACTGTGAATAGTTGTACCATATTCTATTTTTTACCATCCCTCAAAATGTGATCTCAGAGATGTATACAGGTTTCAGACATGCTGATGCTTACACTGGAGGAAATACCTGTATAACTTGTACACCACCCACAAAAGGTCAAGGAGATCTTTGGGAAAGAAGGATTTTACATGTTAAGAGATGGTTTTCACAAAAGCAAACAAATAAGGTTTTAAGAGACTACAAAATAAAAAGTTCTATGGTTTGAAGCACATTGCAAAACTTCAAAGGTAGCAGCTGGTAAATTGCACCTAATTTAAAAAGACTAGAGGCTAGGGGATGTAGCTCAGTGGCAGAGTGCTTGCCTGACATGCTCAAGGCCACTGGCTCAAGCTCTAGCACCACAAAAGAGGAAGAGAAAAGAGGGGGAAGGGAGAGAAATGGAAGAGGAGAGGAGGGAGGAAGAGAGGGAGAGAAAAAAGGAAGAGATGGAGGAAAGAAGGAAGGGAGGAAGGGAGGGGCTAAAAGAAAACTTCCCATGTGAGAAATTAGGGAATCAAAACCATAAGACTGTCTCAGTTAACTCAAGATAAGAATATCAAAGCAACAGCTGCTGTCACAAGGCACTAGAGGAACTTCATCTATAAGGAGCAAAGACACACACACAGGTCAGCATGGGAGAAACAAGCCCCCACCCCTGAGCAACCACCCAAAAGAGAAGGGGAGGTTACCAGGCAATTTTCACCTGAAGACAAAGCATGTGAAAGCCCTTTAGAACAGGCAAATGAAACCAGCAGATGAGCAAGGCAAGTAAGGGATGACAATGTCTGGGGCTTATTCTGGACATGGGCAGACTGTAGCTGAAGATCTGAGCAAGGAAGCAGGAAGTAAAACAAAAGCTACCGCCAAATTGCAAAGGATCTCTACCCCAACCTGGCCATGCTCTTAGCTCCCTCTGTGCTGTGAACCATTCAACACTTGTAAGTCAGTGAAACTGAGCAGAGTGGACTTAAAAACCTTTATCTGGCAGCCAAGTCTACACAGGAAACCAAAAGGTCTTGAAACTCACTTTCTGTCAACATAGATTAATCAATAACTGGCTTTCCCTCCAGTGCCAGGAAGAGCAAGTTCTCCAGCCTTTCCAGTGCGATGTTCACTCTCCACACACGATTCGGAGGCTGCATGCATGTGGTCTCTACCTTGCTTCCAATGGAATTCTGCTGAAAGTGCCCAGGCCAACTGCGTGATCCAATCCAGCTGCATCTAACACCCGGCAGGCACTTTAAAGGCCAAATAACCCCATAATCATTCATATCTTTTTGGACAAACAAAAGCATCTGCTGTGACTCTAAACACAGTCATAGCGTCGGAGTAACCACGTAGAAAGCACAACCCAGAGTAGACAGCACCCCAGTCTGAGGCTTGCTCAGTGGCACCTGGTGGAACATGTGTTCTTTCTGCTGACCCGCACTGTGGCCTGGCAGCATGGCCAAGCAGTTCCCACCTGTGGAGTCCCCAAAAGTGCCTGCCATGTTCAAAATAGCTGATGCTACCTCAACCATAGGTGACACAGCCAGTCAGTAATTTACTGATAAAGCAGTACTGTCATTACAAACAGGGCAAATCACATTCAACTCATGCTGGCCACAGCAAGCCAGGCAGAGCCACCAGGGAGCTGGGGATACCAGTGCATGTTCCAGGCCCCACCAGAAGTCACCACCGCCCAGGACAGGTGCACTAAGACTGTAATAGGGAGGACAGACACACAGATGCTCACAACACTGTAGGCCACTGCTCCTGCCAAGGGCTGGCCTGTCCCCACACCCACTCGCCTGCCTGTGCTTAAGCCCACCTACCACTCACTCCCAGGCCAGGGTCCCTGCTGTGGGAAACTCTGGTTGCTCTTCTCACCTGTCTCAATCTCCACTGGAAAATGAGCTCCAGCAGAGCAGGATCAGTTGTTTTATTCACCCTTGGGCCTGATGCATCATTAGCACAAAATCAATTAGCTGAATAAAAAATGTAAGGCCAAACTCCCTACCACATATGTCACTAAAGTACCTAGTCCTGAGTTAAATTCCAGCACTAAAGCAGACTTTTTTACCTTTCTAGTAAATGTATCATCCTGCAGCTTAACAGGTTAAAAAATACTCTGAAAGTTTGGGGGATACAGCTAGAGGAGGTGACTTATAGCAGCCAGATGGGCCAGCAGCCTGCAAAAGAAAGATGGCTGTGGGAAGACACTGGGGATTAGCACTCTAGCAGGCCCTGAGTTCAATCCCTAGCAACAAAAAGCAAAGAGAGAAGTAGAGAGACAGCTCAGTGGCATAAGCGCTTGCTTGGCAAGTACAGGTCCCAAGCTCAATCCCCACACTTATGGGAACCACACAAACATCCTCAACCTTAGTGCATTTTGTGCCAAGTACTCTACTTTGATCCACCCTCTCCATCCTCCCAGGAGTTGCAGACGGTGTTGCGACCAGGCACCTCCTTTGGAGGCACTCATCTACGTTTATGTCACAGCAGGACAGCAGGGCTGAGAGGGGCAATCATCTGCCTCCAGAACCGCCTCTCTGCCACACTGAGGACAGGCCAATGTGGTCACCAACTGCACAATAAGCCAGCATCACCAAGAAAACTAGTTTAACCCTGTGCACTGCTGTCTCAGTCAACAAGCAGGGGTACGTGATGACATCTGTAACAAGTACAGCTGTGCTAAGTGTCGCTCCCTAAGGCCCCACAGCACCTCTCGGCCCTCTAGCTGCACTCCCTCTGGTCAACTCTTTTCTCCTCCATGACATTTCAAGGCCACAAGAACGCAAACCACGAATGGCAAGGCTTCAGAGGGTAAACATGGACTCTGGTATTCAGGCCTCACATCTCAGCCACATGACAGGGCTGGAGACACTGACACCAGGTGCAAACAAAATCCTACTGTCTCCTCTTTTCAATGGTAAACCTGTTTGCTCTGGCTCTGTCCTGTCAGCTGACCAGATGCCCATATCCTGAGCCGGCAGGACAGGCCGCCGCCACTCACAGCCTTACCTTCCCTTTCAGTGTCTGCAGAGCATCCAGGTAAGCGGCCAGCATGGGCAGACTCAGGGTCTCCACGAGGGTAGTGTGCAACCACTGGGTCAGCTTGGTGTCCCAGCTCACACTCGCCAATGCCTGCCGTACCCTCCTCGCACACTTGTCCACGGCAACGCGGCGCAGCACTGGCTCGTTACAAGCCTGCAAGGAGCAAAGGGAAGGAACAAAAAAGTTCCCCGTGGGGGCACGAATCAGTTGGCCACTGAGGCTGGACTCAGCAGAGCCCACATGGGCAGAGTCTGGTGTCTTACCCCTTCATTGGCCAAGCGGGCAAGCCGGTCAGATTGCAGGGCTTTGAGGA
The DNA here is from genome assembly GCA_004027915.1 of Capromys pilorides. Classification (NCBI taxonomy): domain Eukaryota; kingdom Metazoa; phylum Chordata; class Mammalia; order Rodentia; family Capromyidae; genus Capromys; species Capromys pilorides. The sequence continues at coordinate 27,834 of PVKN010002106.1, forward strand.
TCTTGTTGAATAGCTTGTTCTGGGCCACTGTCCAGCCAGTCCTATAATGGAAACTCTGAGGAATTAAAGTCAAACCCTGGGGACACGCCCCACGTATGTACACCATATAAAGAAGACTCGGTCAAGTATTCTGTGTCCCTTATGAAAAAGTATGAGAGCCCACTTAGTGTAAGACCACTGACCTCAAGCGTAAGACTTAAGTCTCTGGCCCCATCCTGCCAATGAATCACTGCAGTACATGCTTGCATTAAGTATACATGCTACAAGTCAAGACCTGTTGTGCAGGAAGTTGTTCAATACTAGCAGAGCTAATCAGTTATGTAGAGCCTAAAATAATCATATTAGTAAATGAAGCAACTGCACAGACATATTTGAATTCCCAAAGTTTTCTAATTCATATAAAGGGAGCATGAATTACAAGCATTTTAGTGCATTAAAACCTCCAAGGTAAGTGTCCTGCTCAGAACAGATCCACAACAAAAATAGCAGAAATATAACCAATGAAATAACTATTCTCCTGTGCTCTGATATGCCATTCTCCTATAAATTTCTCTCCCTTTGAAATAATTTTCTAATTTTTCTTTCTCACAGCAAATTTCTATGTTCCATGCCAACTAATATGTCATCATACCAGCAGGACAGCCACATGTACATCTACTTCACTTATGGACCAACTGCTTCACCCACTCGGCTTTAATCCTGTAATTTGAGCTCTAAATCATCCATACCACTGGTCATTGCAACCAGCAGCACGGGTCTTACTAATGCTCCCTATGCCTTACTTCCAGTACTCCTAACAACTCTAATGCTTTAACTTGGATATAATCTTCCTACAGACACAAAGGCAATAACAACAACAACAAAAACATTCAAATTAAAACTGATTTATAAACTCTCCCTGACATTGGAAAAAAAAGCTGGTGATTAAATTATTATTGGAGCTGAGAGATAGGTTAGGGGTCTAAGTGCCTTCCTGGAAAGTGCAAGGACCTGGGTTTGACCCCTGGTATTACATGCCATGCTGGCCTGGAGCCCCAGGTGCCCGTGCTGGCCACTGAAACCCGATGTGGTAGTGCACACCTGGAACCCCAGTGCTGGGGAGGCTGAGCTGGGAGGTCTACTATGAGTCTGAACTGTGTAGTGAGACCCTGTATCAAATAAATAAATACATGAAGACAAGATTTCAAAATTATAAAATAAAACCAAATTATTATGATTATGACTATTATTATTACTATTATTAGGTACCAGGGACTGAATTCAAGACCTTGCACTTGCCAGGCCTGCTGCACCTATGCTACTGAGCTATATCCCTAGCCCCCAAATTATTTTGTAAAATACAAACAGGTGCTAGAGATAAATCAAGGTAGCATTTCATGTTAGGGATAAAGCTGTAAAGCAGGGCTGAGACAACCACCAGTCAACTGAAAAACAGAAAATCTGGGTCTCTCCACACCACTCTTTACACCAAAATAAATTTCAGATGGAATAAACACCTACATCCTGAAACAAAAACTACCAAGTTGCAGAAAAAAAAGTGGCACCTATCTACCTCATGTACCTGTCTATCTTTGAATAGGGCGACCCCAGACCTAGAGGATACAGATAACTTAACCACATAAACATTTCAAACCTCTGTATAAAGAAAGTATCATAAACAAAGTAGAAACATAATGGGAAAATAACTGTACTGCATTAAGGCAGAAAGACAGTCTAGAAAACTAGTAAGAAAGATATGACTATTCAAAGGGCAAAGAACAAAAAAACAGATCACAGGAAGATCGAACCGGAGTCCCTGAACATGCCAGCCACTTCAAAATTAAACTAACGCAAATTAAAATAATAAAATACTACTTTCACGTATCAGGTAAAAATTCAGCTTCATAGTAGCGCACTTTGAAGGTGTAAGTTAACAAAGCCTTCAGCATTCTGTTGGTGTCAATAAAAATCAGACTTTTGGAATGTCACCTGAGAGAAGCATGGGGATGTTGGTCCACCCTCACCAGCCATGTCACCTGCTCTCAGCCCTTCTCCAGCCTGCATGACAGGGCAGGCAGTGTGGACCCCACTCTCTCACACTCCATCTTTCGTGCTCCCCCCCACCCCCCCGCCTCTGCTCCCCACTCCCATACTCTGGACTGGGCCCTTCATATTCATTCCCCAGCTTAAATCACAGCTCCCTCCTTCTTATCCAACACCACCTTCAACCGTGCTTCTTCCTGGACCTGACAAGCTGCAGTCCTCTTCACCAACACACCACCTCCACTGCATCGATCCATCCTTACTTGTAACCCTCTACTAGCACTGCAAAGGCGCCAGTGCTGAGGCTTTCATCAGGTTTAAGTGCTTCCTCCAAAGCACACAGGGTAGGGACTGGCAAGTGGCAAGCAAAGCGTCTGCTGAATACTGTGCACATCACGTTCTAAATTCTGTACGCCTTTCATGTCTCATACTCTGAGCAGCAGAGAATGACACAGAAAAGTGGCTGTGTTTTTGTGGTACATGGAAGAAATTCAGGACCTTGTGTATTTTAGGCAAGTGCTCTACCACTGAAGACCCATCTCTAGCTCTTTTTGTTTTTCAGAGCAAGTTCATGCTGAGTTGCTCAGGCTGCCCTTTACCTTGCGATCCTTCTGCCTCAGCCTAAGCATCTGGGGTTGTAAGTGTGCACCACCAACGTGATTTATGCTTGGAGATCACCACACCAAGGTGGTCCAATTTCAGGGAAGCTCCTTGAAAGATGTCCTCAGTTTCATGTACTTCACAGCAGCCCAGCACCCACCCTTCCCTTACGCTCATTCTACAACAGACCAATGCTGCAGGAATACAGGGCCACACCTCACTGGGCATGCAAAGGGAAACAAATTATCCTTTGTACCTCATTCTGTAAACTACCCTAGTACCCCTGGAACAAGCAGATCTCCACTAAGAGGGAAAAAAAATAATAGTTCAAGTCCTTTTCCTTCTGTAAAGTCAAATCTTCACCTCCACCTCTAGTTTTCCTTTCTTTTTGAGACAGGGTCTCACTATGCAGTTCACACTGGCCTTGAGCTCACAGCCATCCTCCTACCTCAGCCTCCTGACTGCTACGATTACAGGGCTGCACCACACACCCAGTGATTCTAGTTTTCTAAGCACAGAGCCCTACCGCAGAATCTCATGACCTACAAAATGGACACAGACTGGATGACACCTAAGTTTGTTAAAAATTCAGGTTAGCTATGATCAATGCTATCATAGCACCTCTAATCTACAATCAGAAAGAAAGCCTGATGATTCTTCACAAGGACTTTTCACTTAGCATCAAAGCTGTCTTTGTGTACCTAAATCTCTTCTTAACCTCCAAAGTTGCTCACTGCCTCCTTCCTCCCTGTCCTTCCCCTCCCTTCCCTTGCCTTTAACAGCTCTGGAACTAAATACACGGGCTTTGTCCTGAACTACTTCCTCAGTCCTTTTTTAATTTTTACTGTGAGGTAGGGCCTCCCTCAATCTGTAAGGTGCCCAGCTGGGCTTGAACTTGTATTCCTCCTACCTCGACCTCCAAGAGTGCTGAGATTATAGCCAAGCATCACCCTGCTTGCTAAAGCTGCTTTCTTTTACAAGCTTGGGGCCCTGCTAGAAGCAGTCTTAGGTTTCCAGGAATTATCCTTTCTCTTCTCTTCCCCTGGTTCTCCTGGCTTATTTTTTTTTTTTTTTTTTTTTTTTTGGCACCAGGAATTGAACTAAGGACCTTGTGCTTGCCAGGCAGGCACTTAAGCCACTGAGCTATCTCCCTGGCCCCTCCTGGCTTATTTTTTGTTACTTATCAGATTCCAATCTATTTTGGTTGTAGTTCATAGTCCAAGATTCTGGGCTTGGGAGGTGGGGAGAGACAGCACCAACTCTGCTTGCAATCAGGTCTCCTGAGACCAGAGGGCTTGTTGTGACCAGCAGCCCTGGCCCACTGCCTCATAATCCCCTGTCGTTTCCCACACTGACATGCACACACACTATCATCTCTTCTGCACAGTGTTTCTCAGGTGGATCTAAGGATTGGGTGGAGGTTGAAAGAACATAAGCCGTGCACGGAGTGTGAAAAAGCTCTCTGGACAGCAATGGGTATCATATCCATATTAATTTTTGTGGGGTTTTTTAAAAATGTATTTTGGGCAGGGTCTCAATACAAAGCTTGGGCTCATAGTGATCCTCTTGTTTTCTGCCTCCCCAGTGCCAGGATTGCAGGTGTGCGCCACCACACCCAGTCTCAGTGGCTCACTCAGTGCAAAGGGGAGGGGCTAGCGCAGCATGTGGTGCTGGATATGGAAGACGGTGCCTGCATTTGCCTGAGCAGGCACACAGTCTGCTGAGCTATCTTGCCGGCCCTAATTCTTACTTGTTGTTATGGCTGTTTAGGTTCTAGCCCATTCTGGGATATTCAGGTTATATTCTTTTTATTGTTATTTTGTTGTTGTTGTTCTTTTGTGTCTTGCTATGTTTCCCAGGTTGGTCTTGAATTCCTGGGGTTAAGCGGCTGTGACCACAGGTCACACCGTCACGGCCAGCTTTACTGATATTCACTTACTTCTTTAATCGGCCGTAGCGGCTGCCCCGCCCCGCCCCACCATGCACGCGTCACACTCCAGCCCCTCTACTTTTATATGCCGAGGCCACACCTCTGCAGAATAAATGTCATGAAATGAAAATGAGGCGCAAAAGCTATCTGTGTTTGAACTTCTAAATTTCAACTTCTGGGAAAATAATGTTAAAGAACCTGTGGTGTTATGAAAGTGGAATTGCAGCATACTATTACTCCAATAATAACCACCCATGGCAAGCAACGAATACAATTTCCGTATGGTCAACAATCTCTGGAACATTCTTAAAAATCTATGAAACATATTACATACCCTGGCTCCTAGAATAAAAGTCAAGGTATAATTGATTTATGAAGGACCAACAGTGTTTCCAAAATTGTCTGTTCTTATAACAGGAAGTTGTTCCTATTGTTTTTCTTAAGCTATACTTATTCTGAAAACCAAAATAAGGACAGCAAGAAAAATGACACGAAAAAGGGAAGGTTAAAAAGCTATTTTAAAATTACTACCATACATAAGCTCAGTGTGGTGGCACATGCTTGTAATCCCAGCACTTGGGAGGCTGAGGCAGGAGGACCGGTGCACGTTCAAGGCCAGCTTAGGCTACAAAAGTGAGCTAAGGCCAGCCTGAACTGCATAGCGAGACCCTGCCTCAAAAATACAAAAACCAAACAAAAAACACCATACAGGGCTGGGGAAATAGCTCAGTAGTCCAAGTGCCTGCCTGGCAAGCTCAAGGACCCAGGTTTAATCCCCAGTATTACATGCTGTGCTGGCCCCAGAACCATGGACATGCCATGCCAGCCGCTGAAATCAAGCCTGGTGGTGCATGCCTGTAACACTGGTGCTGGAGAGGCTGAGACAGGAGGATCACTATGAGTTTGAGCTGGGTAGTGAGACCCTGTACCAAAAAACGAAAAATTAAAAAAAAAAAAAAAAATTACCACTATACACTAATAACAGGTGAAATTACATTTCAAAACCATAAAGTTGGACTAATGTGCCTGCTTAGGCAGAGCACAGGGGCTGGGGTCTGATCTCAAGGTGCCATGCTGGCCCTGCCCCCAGAAAGAGACCAGGCGTGGTGGTTCACACCTGTAATCCCAGGCTAGGGAGGCTGAAAATAGGAGAATCACTACAAGTCCAATCTATGTAGAGAGACACTGTAGACCCTGTCCTAAATACATTTAAAACAAAAACAAAAAACCCTATAGTTTAGAGTCTTAAGATTCCAGAAAAAATTCTCGGGATTGTCACTGCATGTACAACAAAACGATCCCAAGAACTGAAATGTGTTCTCTATATTTGGTCAGCTTCGTGGGAGGCTGGAAAATTAAGTGGGCAGAAAAAAATGATCTAACCCAAGATTAAGATAAAGAGCAAGCAAAAGATATAATTATGGAAAAATTTAAAAACAGGAGACAGAATTTTAAACACAAGTCTAAACAGTCAATGCGCTGATGGGAACTGTGGTGTGCCAACTCCCTTCACCCCATCTATTCAATTTTCAGGGGTGCAAAAATGCCTTTTCTTCATTTCTGACATGAGATCAGATAATCTTTTGGTTTCCATGGTCTGACTGAACCCAAATGATATGCTGACCTCTGACTCATCCTATTCAAAGCACCCAACCCAGTACACTGGTCCTAGAAAAATACGGTTATCAGTATTTCCCTAATACTGTTTTAGGAGAGTAATTCAACACTAAAATGTCTAAAAGATATTATTTTTAAAGCTGAAAGCCCAACAGGGAGAGACAAAGAACATCAGAGAAAATAGATTATCACACTACTAAGAAAAGGAAGGAAGACGAAAGAAAATGGGGCAGAAAGGGAGAGAAAATAACTCAAACTATCTTGAACCCAGAATCTCAAATACCCAGCCTAAGATTTCTATGTAGATACATACAATACAGAGAGGTATAATTAAAGAAAGCTCAAGAAAAGGAGATTAGGGTTTTCTATGCTAAAAGTTACAAGTTCTAATTTCTTTTTTCATTTGTTTGTTTTTGTCTTTTTGAGACAGGGTCTTGCTATGAAGTTCAAGCTGGCCTTGAGCTCACTTTTGTAGCCCAGGCTGGTCTCGAACTCACACTGATCCTCCTGCCTCAGCCTCCCAAGTGCTGGGATTACAGGCATGCGCCACCACGCCTGGCCCATGAAGTTCTAATTTCTAAGATAAGAGCCTATTTAAAACACTAGCTTTCACTGAAATGCCAGACATGTCTCAAAACTGAAGGGAGCAAATGTGAGCAGTATCATGTGCAGGCTGTACTTCGTTACATGTCTTTCAAAAACAGTGCATTTAATGAAATTTGCCACTGGACAAATACAGTACATGGAGAAAAAGAAGGGAGGGAGCTGGCCCAGCATCTCAGGAATTACTACGCCAGCAAATACGAATTGTTTTCAAAGGTTCTCCAAGTCACATGACTGGCACACAGACACAAGAACATGACCCAGACCCAGTCAGCTAAAACAATTTCCTTTTTAACGAGGAGTCTTGCTAAGTTGCCCAGGCTGGTCTCAAACTCCTGGGGTCCAACAATCCTCCTACCATCCAAGAACTAGAACTAGAACTAAAGGCATGCATGGCCATGCCAGGTCCACTTAGCTAACTTCTATAAGAGTTCTATAATGTGTTTCAGCAAGGAAACACATTAGAGTTTGTGGATCACGGAGTCTCTGCTATAACTATTTTAAGTCTGTGGTTGTAGTGCAGAATCAGTCTAGGGCAATACCTAATAAGTGTTACTATGGATACTGAAATTTGAATTTGGCTGGGGACAACAGTCTATGCTTGTAATTCCAGCACTCAGGTGGCTGAGGAAGAAGGGTTTTGAGTTTGAGCCAACCCAGGATATATAGACTATATATAAAATAAACAAATAAATATCTTAAATTTCAAGATTAAATGCTATCATTCTTTTGATTTTTTTCTTTTTGCAACCACTTAAAGGCTAAAACCCATTCATGGCTCATGGGTCATACGAAACAAGCAAGAGGGACTAGGGGTTTATTTAGCTCAGTGGTGCAGTACCTGCCTGGCAAGTATGAGGTCCTGATGATTCCTGGAACCCACCCACCCACCAAAAGAAACCCCACAAGCAATGGGCCAGATTGGGTCTGTTTGAAAACCACTGATCTAGACAATAAATCAAGCAAAAAAAATCTTAAAAGATTTAAATCATTTCACAAAACAGAAGCTACTACAAGCCAGAGTCAGATGGGGCAGAGATGTCATTTTTCTATTTAATACACATGATTACCTAAAGAGTTTCCACCAAAAATTCAAGGTAAAAAAGAGCCCTAATCAATAAATTAAGCTTTTGGGGGCTGGGGAGATAGCTTAGGGGCACAAGTGCCTGCCTGCAACTGCAAGGTCCTGAATCCGATCCCTAGTTCTGCAAAAAAACAAAAAACAAATAAATTAAGCTTTTGACTCCACAGATAAAAAACAATCACTACAATCTCTGGAAACAAAAATCTAGAGTTCCAGCACACTGGCCATAGTCCCTGGAGTTCTCCATGTGGGAAACTAACTTTACATGACTTTACACAGGAAAAAAGGAAGCAGCAATTTCACAATCAAGTCAAGGCAGAAAACAGCAATCAGATGATTATACTCAGCAAGGAGGGAACTGTAAACTCCACAGGCCACATGCTCAGGGACAGGGTCAGAAAATGGTGAGCTCCGAAGCTGAAGCTAACGAGGACCACTAAGTGACAGAGCGAGGGTGTGTGAAAGGGAGTTATGTGAAGCGCTGTCTCTGAGCCTGCTGCTGCCGCGGGAAGGGCGCCTCCAAAAGCTCATCGGACACTACAAACAAATCATCTGAAGTAATAGTTTACTGAAAAATAAGCGAATCCTAACCATCTGTGGCAATATCCTAACAGAAGGATGGCAGTCCATGGAGGCAGTGGGAAGACGAACGGGAGCTAAGAATCTGTAGTGTCCCTCTGCAGGCGGGACAGCGCTTGCCTGGAGCTGGCAGGCCACAGGCACCCTCGCTACTCTCCTAACCACCCCTGGAACAGATGGTTTCTGACTTTACAGAGAACAACATACCTGGCCAGGGAGCCCCACCATACTGTGCTCTGTAGCTGTCTCTCTCCTTAGAAATGAACAAACTGCTGTCCCTCAGCATTAGGTCTCTAAGGGCTTAAAACCTCTTAAATTTTCACGCCAGTGAACTGATAAAAATGCCCTGGAGTTTTTCCACCCACTCTGTAAAACTGCAGGCAGGCAGGAATAGGCAACATCACAGAGGGACACAACCACTGATGCCTCCTGTTGTCTAACTACCACAAAACTGGACTTCCTCCCTTATACTGTCCTCACTACAGAGGGCTCAATACTTAAGAACAACAAACTCCTCCTCCGTGGGGTCCTAACCAAGGTTTCTTTAGGCCCCTGGCCTGCTTCTTCATCTTGTAAAGCAGAGATAGAGAATGGCTGTATTTCCAAGGGCCACTGAAGGATTAAAGAAGGAAATGCTGGTGGAGTTCTGGATCACTTCTGTTTCTGTTTTTATGATTTTATATTCTCTTTAGATAATAAATAAAAGTGATGTAGATAAATAAGGGAACGTATGTGAAGCAATGAGTACAATGACTGGTCCCTAGAAAACAAAGAATAGCAGCTCTTTTTTTGTTACTATCACTGTTGTCTTTACTATTACTGACTTAAATAGCTGGGAAAATCGGGTGTGGTGGCACACACTTGTAATCCCAGCACTTGAGAGGCTGAGGCAGGAGGATCGGTGCGAGTTCGAGACCAGCATGAGCTACAAAAGTGAGCTCAAGGTCAGCCTGAATGGCATAGTGAGACCCTGTCTTAGAAACAAAACAAAACAAAAAGCTGGGAAACCTTTTTGCTAAATTTGCCAGCTGGCAACATTCTAGGAGTTGACTGCTACAGCCACTTGTTCCCTGCTGGGAGCTCTGGCAGGCACCTCAGGGTACTGCACTCATGCAAACTCAAGACTCCAACCAACTACCCAAGTTCTTTAACCATGATGCAGTGACTCCTCCCACAGCTGCTCTGCCCACACAGGCGCTCCTGCCACTTTACCCCAACTTCTGTCAACCTCAGCAACAACGGCCACAGCCTCAAAATTTCCTACGCCCCTCGCTAACTCTCTCCTACATTACCGTAAGAGTTTTCCATCAGTAAGGCAAGTCTGCCCCTACTATGGTAATTCCTAGGGCAAGGAGTAACTGCTTTATTCACATACGACGCAGGAAGGTAGAGAGCTGTTGGAAAAATGAAAACTGAAACCCACAATGAGATGCTGCTTTATACTCAAGAATGGTGATAACGACAATGACAATAAAAACAGGTATTGGCAAGAAGATGGAAAAACTACAATTCTCATATACCACTGGTAGGAATGTGAAATGGTATGGCCACTTTGGAAAGCAGTCTGTCAGTTCCTCAAAAACTAAATGGAGCCTGGTGTAGTGGCATACACTTGCAATCCCAGCATTCAGGAGGCTTAGGCAGGAGAATTGCCACAAGTTTGAGGCCAGACTGGACTACAACGTGAACTCAAGGATAGTCTGAACTACGTGGTCAGATCCTGTCTCAAAACAAAACAAAAAAAAAAGACAGCTGGGTATAGTGGCACATACTTTCAATCCCAGACTCAGGAGGGTGAGGCAGGTGGGTTATCATGGGTTCCTGGCCAAGCTGGGCTACATAGCGAGTTCAAGGCTAGCCTGATACAGAAGGAGACCCTGTTCTTTTTTTTTTTTTTTTTTAAAGTTAAATGTAGTGTTACCACATGGTCCTGCAATTCTACTCCTAAAAATTTCACTCCACATATGCAAGAAAACTGAAAACAGACTCACCCAATAAACCTGTATGAAGGGCTGGCAATGTAGCTCAGGAGTAGAATGCTTGCCTATCACACTCAAAGTGCCCTGGGTTCAATCTCTGGCACCACAAAAAACAAGAAAAACTTTTATAAAAATGTTCCTACTAGCATTATTCACAACAGCCCAAATGGAAATAACCTAAATGACATCAGTTGACCAGTATACAAATAAAATGCAGGTATCTATTCAACAAAATGGAGTAAGTCTGGAAATGTTACAGCAAGCATGAACCTTGAAAACATCCTGCTATGTAACAGAAATCAGACACAAAGGCCATTCTGCATGAGTCTACATAAAATGTCCTGTAAAGGCAAATCTGTAGAAGCAGAAAGTACACTGGTGGCTCCCAGACTGGAAAGGTTAGGAAAGAATGGGGAGTGTCTGTTAGTAGGCAGAGGGTTTCTCTGTGGGGTGATAAAAATGTTCGTTCAACTGAACATAGTGATGGGTGTACAACTACGAGTATACACCAAAAACATGCAAATATCTTCACCAGGATGGGATGAAGTAAGCGAAACCAACGTTCACTACATGGACACAGAAAAATGATCCAGAGAGGAGTGTGGAGTCCCTTGGGGGCAGGAGGAAGCATGGGAACAACATCAGCCCCGACAGCTTAGGAAAATTACTTAAACAGTATCTTCAAAAAAAAAAGATTGTACATCTATTTGTTAAAGCCAGTCAAGAATTTGTTAGCTTTCCACATGACTCCAGAATATTTTGATTTTCCTTAGACACAGGCCATAAAAATGCAGATGTATATTTAATGTTTTCTGCAGTCTGAGTAGCCCTTATATTGTATCGCAAGCTATAGAGCTAGTCATAACTATCAAACTGAAATTTTATTCCACAAACCTTTAAAAAAAAAAAAGATGAGGCCTCCACATTGCCAAGACTGGCCTTGGGCTTTTTTTTTCAGTTCTGGGGATTAAACTCAGGACCTTGTGCTTGCCAGGCAGGCAATTAAGCCGCTGAGCAATCTCCCCAGCCTTACTTTTGGGCTCTTGCAATCCTCCTGCCCCTCCTTCCTGAGTGAGAACATAGGTGCCCACCTCCACACCTGGTCTCCACATTGCTTACATGCCCAGTGTATGCCCAGCATCTCAGACTCATGAATGTTGAGACAGCTAACACACCAGCCCTGTTCTCAAGGAGCTCAAAGCTAGAGCAAGCTGAGAATTACAATGTGGGACAGAAGACATTCTGATACATATATGGCTACAAATGAAAAAGGCATCTGATAAGTGTGTTCCAATGAGGATGATGACACACGGCAATGCACTAAGTAAGGAGCAGCCCACCTGCTGACGTGCTCTTCCCAGTCCTCTGGTGGGGGCGGGGCATCGGCATCAGTCCTGGCAAAGATGACATGCCGTTCACATTCATTCATCACACTGCGAGCCTTCTGATTGTCATAGAGTGGCACAGGAGTCGATGTGACTGTCTCCACATCTATTGGGACATCTGATTCACTGGACAGAAACAGAAAAGGCCACACACATGTCACACATGACAAGTATTTAATGATGATTTGACTGCTAAAACACGCCTCTTTAATAAGATCAGCTTTAAGCCATAAGCACATTACACCCACCAGAAAATTTTGGTCCAAAGTAACTTTAAGCACTCTTGTCTACCTTTCTCCTGTGACATATGGTACACGAATACAAAGATATTTTAAAATGAGTCTATATAAAAAATGACCCACAAAAAAAGGAAAGAAAAAAGTTATTTAAAAACACACACAAATACATTCCATTAGCATATAGTTCTAAGAAAGAAGTTAAAAGTTGTGACAGCTAAAATAAATGTGAATTAATAAAATCAAATAGAGGGGCTGGGGAGATAGCTCAGTAGAATCAGTGCTTCCCTGGCAAGCACAAGGGCCTGAGTTCAATCCCTGGTTCTGAAAAATAAATAAATAAATAAATAAAAATAAAATAAAATAGAATTTAAAGTTCACTCCCTCTGTTATACTACCCACGTTTCAAGTGTATAACAGACATAAATGGTTACAGGTGACCAGACTGGAGATCACAGGATTAGAACATTTCTATGACTGCAGTGTCCTCCTGGACAGCACTGGTCTAGTTTTACATTATTCATATGAATTTTCCCTTTCACTGGCGAGTCAACTGGTGTTATTCCTATGTAAAAGCCTGCGACTGTCTAGTGCACGTCACCTGGAATATAGACACCTGCACTATTTAACTTACTTTGCACAGAGCCAAAATCAGAAACAAATATAAGTGGAGTTCTGCATGATCTTTCACATTCTAAAAGGATGTTAATGAAATCCTAGTGCCTAAGTATTCGTCCTCCACCTCACAGCACAGTGTATTAAACCAACTTGGCTGTCTATTTTGTGTTTGTTTTTGGTACCAGAGATCAAACTTAGGAGCTTGTGCTTGCCAGGCAGGCATTTAATCCACTGTGCTGTCTCTCTGGTCAGCCATCTGAATACTATGCCAAACAAACTGGCCTACTAGCCATTTACTAAACATCACATTCATTCTTCCCTCTTCAGTCAGGGTGTTGTTTTGTAGTACAGGCTGGCCTTGAACTCACTATGTAGTCCAGGCTGGCCTCAGACTCAGAGATCATTCTGCCCCAGCCTCCCAAATGCTGGGATTACATCTGTGTGCTACAACACCTAGGATATCTCATTAATTTTTGACCTTGATGATCTTATTGCATCCATTTTCAATGACTGAAAGAATTACATCACTATGAAATGAAGTGAAATAAATGTGTAGCTAGGCTTGGCTGTGGGTAACAAGCTGATTATCTTCTCTGAGTCAGATGCTGGGCTAGCACTTGGACTCAAAACAACTAAAATAGTAGTCTTGATTTTACCAACCCAAACCATCCTCCACAATCTTTCCCAACTCATGGTACCACCTAGCTGCTCAAGCCAAAAATGTGAGTCACCCTAATTTTACCTTCCCCTGAACCCTGGCTTCTCTTCTGGTTCCCCACAGGCGGTTCTGTAGGCTGGACCTATGACACATCTCAAGGCTACCCATTTTCTCTATGTGTACGATTCCCACCCTTTCTGGGCCATCATAACTTCTGGATCACCTTAGGCTCCTCCAAATGGCCTAAATGACTTACTGAATTCCACTCCTGTACTGTTATCTACTTTATAAAATAAAAAATGAACTTTCTATGAATATAAATTGGATCACGGGGCCGGCGAGATGGTTCAGTGGTCTAAAGCGCCTGCTTAGGAGGGCTCAGGCAACTGCAGGGACTGCGGTTCAATCCCCGGCACCACATGCTGCACCAGCCCCACCACGAGGGCAGGCTGGGCCAGCCACAAAATAAATAAATAAAGAAACAAACAAACACAACAAGCAAATAAATAAATAAAATTTAAAAAAATTTAAATTGGATCACTACCTTGAATGACTTCAAGTTCTAGGAATTTGAAATCTTTCAATTCCTAGGTGAGGGAGCCTCAGTCAACTTCTCCCATCCTTCTGCTTGCACTCCTACTGCCTGATAGTCTTGCTACAGGAACCAAAGAGTTCCACCAAGATGCCAGATTCCCCACTCAAGGCCTGTATCTGAAGAAAGGCTCACACAAGAAAATAATTTTCTAAGCACCAAAACAACCAAGTCTACCAAAACCTCAATTTAAGAAAACGTCAGCAAGAATCTTCACATAGCAGAGAGGAAAAAGAATTCATATTCTATTTAAAGAAACTTTTAGTTAGTTATACCTCAGGCCAGACGCATCAAGATGATAACAGATTATTCTCTAAAGTCACAGACCCTGTACTTTGCCAAAAAAAGCCAACAAAATATTAACATCACTGGGAAATTCCACATGTGTTTAAAACAATCATGGTCTAACTCATTAAAACTCAATGGGGGAATCTGAAGCAAGATACAAACTAAACAACTATCCCCTCTCACAAACTTTAAAACCTGTACTTGAAGAAAAATTAAACATTACGTCAGATTAAAAGCAAAACAATTCTCCCACAGTTTAAAAGTAAGCACATGATTTTAGCAAGGTGTGGTGGTACACATCTGTGATCCCAGCACATGGGAGGGTGAGGCAAGAGGATCATAAAATAGACTACAGAGGAGGCTTTGTCTCAAAAAACAAAGTGTCACAAATGTGGCTCTGCAGCACAGCGCCTGCCTGACAAGCACCAAGTCCTGAGTTGGATTCCCAGTACCAAAAAACAAACAAAATCCTGAAACAAAAGAAATCAGGATGTTTCAAAGCTCTAAAAAATTGCCAGCCAGTTTTATTTAAGGCAAGTGTAACTGTATCACCTATCAGGTAGTCAATTCACAGGAAGGCAGGAAACTTCTTTCCTCTGTAACATAGGCCTGCTGAACACATTAATTAGACCCAAGAAGGGTCCAGATTAACCCCTGGATTGGGAATTTGCTCCTTAACCTTTGTGTATGATGCTAGGAAAGCAAAAATGCGTTACTATCAAAAGGTTTGTCACTGACAATGTCTTTTTTTTTTTTTTTTAATTTTATTTATTTAATTTATTTATTATAGCTGGCTCAGCCTGCCCTGGGGGTGGGGCTGGCCGAGCATACCCTGCCCGGGATCGAACCTCGGTCCCTGCGGTTGGCTAAGCTTTCCTAAGCAGGCGCTTTAGACTGCTGAACCATCTCGCAGGCCCTGACAATGTCTTGTGAAGCAGAACACCACACTGAAGAAGTGGCCAAGGGTCTAATCCTGTGCAATAATACTTTCAAAGCCACTTTTGAGTCTTTCATCCATTTAATCTTCTTTAATGTCCTCTTTGCTACCCAAGTGGAAGAGACTGTTTGCTCTTGTTAGACGTCCTGTGGGCAGATGTCCATATTTATTTATTTGGTACAGGATCTCCCTACGCAGGTCAGACTTGTGGTGATCCTCCTGTCTCAGCCTCCCTAGCATTTGGATTACAGGACCGCGCCACCATGCCTGGTTTCAGCGGCCTACATGGCGCACTCAGGGTCCCAATGCTGGCATGGCATGCAGTACCAGGGATCGAACCCAGGTTCCTGCATTTGCCAGGCAGGTGCTTAACCGCTGAGCTATCTCCCCAGCCAGATGTCCACATTGAGGCCTGATAATCTTATGGCTTCCCAAACACATCTGAACGAAACATTAAAGCTTCCTAGCCAAAATCCCCAAGAAAATCTCCCCTCAACCCCATGGTCTATCACCGCCCAGCTTGGGTAGTGGTCACCCTTTAGGAAAGAAGCCCAGACTTACATGGTATTCTCCTGCTGGCGCCGGGGAGTAACAAAGAGCATGCGGGTGGGGCGGGCACTACTGGCGTCTGGGTGGGCACTCCATGGCTTGGCATAACTATGATCCAGGAAAACCAGGTCCAGCTCCCGTTCGTGCACTGACAGCTGGAAGAGCAGGGAGGTGCCCATGCGTCGAGCCGAAGTCTGGAAGTCCCTCTCCCCACCCCGGTGGGCCATGTCAGTGAAGGGGCGGCAGGTCAGACCATGGGGGATCTGCAGGCTAGTCACCTGCATTGAAAAGGCTGAGTCAATTCAAATATTCTCCATCTCTCTCAACCTGGACTAAAATACTGACCTTTTCTTTTTTCTTGCTACGTAATTCAGGCTGGCCTTGAACTCATAGCAATCCTGCCTCAGTGTCCCCAGTGCAGAGTCTACGTGTGTGCCACCAGGCCCTAACAGAATACCGACTCTGGCGACCCGATATCATTCACACTGAGGTTCTAATATACAGCATCCCTGACCCAGGCACGAAGGCTCTTGAGATACCACCGCACAGGTGATGGTGTTTTGAGTTCCTCTTCATGCCATCTCTAGCTAACAGGTTTTGTGACAGGGTCTAGCTATGTAGTTCAAGCTGGCCTTGAACTCAAAGTGATCCTCCTGCCTCAGACTGACCCGTAGCTGGGATTACAGGCTTGAGCCACCATGCTGGGCCACAGGTGTCTTCTGAAAGCTGGGTCAGACCTCGATCTACTGCCCTTTCAGCTGCCTAATTTTCCCCTATTCCTCCACGGAGTCCACAGTTGTTGAAAATCTCACCCCTCCGGAGAGACCTCCAATCTGAGCGCCAGCACCATTACCCACAGGCTGGGTGGGTTTGAGCAAACCACAGGAATCCCAACTAGGAATCCTCTGAGCGCTCAAGGTCTCCTTTGCATTGTTTAAGGCGAATGTGAACCGAGTGGGGCCCGCCCGCGGGCACCCCCATGAGAGTAGGATCAGGCAGGCTGCAGGACGCTGGTCATGCCAAGGCTCCTGCTCTGCCTCTCTGTTAGGGTCACAAACTGTGCAACTACTTCAGGATACTCTGAAGTTTTCAAAACATGAAAATAAGAGCTCCTCCCTCTAGGCCTGCGCCAGGATGACACCCCAGAAGCCCCTTCTCCCTCACCCCCAGTGGCGACCCCGCGGTTCCCGCCCCAGACCTTAGGACGGCCCCGCAGGAGGCCGGACTTCGGCTCGCCCTTCCCCGCCCCGGGGCCACCGAGGCCGCGGCCCAGGTCGTCCGGAGTTCGTGGCGGGGAGGGGCCGCCGCCCGCCCAGCCCCGCGTCACCCCCACGCCCAGGCCCGACGCCTCGGCCCGCGGCTCCAGCCCCGGGTTCTCGCATGTCCCGGTAATCCAGAGGCCCTCGCCGAGGCCGTCCGAGCCGGGCCGCAACCCCCGCGGCCCGCCGCCCCCGCGGGGACCGACGCGCTCTCACCCGCAGTCCTCCGGCCGCGCGCTCGCCCGGGCCGGACCCCAGCGCGCGTGCGCGCCACCGCCTCCCGGGCGCCGAGGAAAATGCGGAAGTGGAGCAGGGATTGGAAGGGAACGCGGTGAGCCGCAAAGCC
>PVKN010002107.1:0-44925 GCA_004027915.1 Capromys pilorides
TTTTAAGTGTTAATGTTTAATTGTTTGACTAATCTTACATATCTATACCAATCTAAACAGATTTGATGATGAAAATATGTAATACAACCATTGTTAAATTTTTCTTGTTTTGAAAATCCTGTACTATATGTATTCTTGCTTGTTACTGTTTTCCTATCTTTGTTTCTGCTATTTTTACTCTTTAAAATTAAAAAAAAACTATATATATATACAAACAAACCCCAAAGACAAAAACTAAAAGAAAAAAAAAAAAAAAACCAAAGTTGGGGTGGAGGGAGGTGACGAGCTGCTTGTCCAGGGAGATGTCACCACCACCACCACCACCAAATTAAATCATGCTTCATTTTTCATCCCAAAGGATTTCCTTCTTTGTCAGGCATGCATCTGAGAAGCTAGATACCCTTATTTCCTCCAAAGTAAGACCTAGCTGGAAAATAATGAGCCTTGAAAACTAGAGAACAAAAATGCCAGCCCTTGGACTGATCAGATAGCTCAGCAGACTAAAGCACCTGCTTAGGGAGACACATGGATCAGGGTTTAATCCCTGGCATGCCGTGCCAGTTCTTTCCTAGGGGTGCACTGAGAGGGCAACTGAGACTGGGCATGGTCATGGGTGCCTGTAATCCCAGCGCTTGGGAGGCTGAAAACAGGAAGCACTACAAATCCAATCTGTGTAGTGAGACCCTATACTAAATACATTGAAAAAAAAGAAAAAGCCAGCCCTTGAGCTGGGAGATAGCCTGGCAAGCACAAGGTCCCAAGTTCAATCCCTGGTACCACATGCTATGCTGGCCCTGGAACCGTGTGGGCCATGCACGCTGTGCTGGCGAACAAAACTGGGTATGGTGGCACATGCCTGTAATACCAGCACTGGCAAGGCTGAGACAGGAGGATCACTATGAGTCTGAGCTTTATTTTTTTGTTTGTTTATTTATTTGTATTATGGCTGGCTCAGCCTGCTCTGGGGATGGGGCTGGAACAGCATGTGGCACCAGGGATTGAACTGTGGTCCCTGTGGTTACTTAAGCAGGCGCTTTAAACCACTGAGCTACCTCACCGGACCCGAGTCTGAGCTTTATAGTGAGACCCTGTACCAAATAAATAAAAAGGGCTGACTACGATATGGATTACTGATTAATGGAATGGCCACCCAGCACCCCCAACCAGAGCACATAAAAGGCAGAGACACTGTGTCTTTCCCAAAGCAGGCCCTGAGATCTCCTTCACTCCGACAGCAGGTGACCCTAGCAGGGGTGGAGTGTCACAAGTGTATGCTGACCCCATGGCTGAGGGTCTGCATCCCTCCCACCACCAGGAAGAGGGAAGAATCACAATCCCTGGCCAGTGGCTTTCAGTGGCTAGGTTTGCCCCACACACACCTATAGCAAGTCTTCCCAGAAATTGTGAACAACCATCTGAGAACCTGGCAGGCTAAGACCAAGGTGTGGCCTTCAGAGACTGTCAGTGCTGATGATTCCCACCTCCTCTGCAGGGCTGCCCCCGGACCTACACACGCAAGCTCACCAAGGGGTCGCACTGCTCCCTCAAGGTGAGCGGCCACAGCCAATGAACAATATAGAGTCAGAGCCCTCCAAACAGGAACCTCAAGTGAGAGCTGCAGATCAAGCCTAAGAGGTGGGCTGGGTACTAGCCACTGGCTGGACAGGCAGCAGGCCTCAGCGGGGGTCTTCAGTGTGGCCCTGCCCACCCTCCAGCCACCACCTGGGTTTTCTTGCCTGTAAAGGTCCAGCCTTAGGCCAGTGTCTCCACAGGCCCTCTCCTAGCCAGGGCAATAGCAGCTGAGTTTGGAGCCCAGATCTCAGAGCCTGGGCTGCAACAGCTCTCAACTTCAACACCCAGGGGACCTTGAGAACCAAAAAACAAGGCAAGATCCACAAGAAGGTTGGAATTGCTTTTATTGAGGGGTGGGTACCGCAGGGCCCCACCCATGGTCAGGTTAGTGTTCTGCCTGGCACCTCCACCTGCCACCAGCCTGGGTTAGTGGGGCATGCAAAGCTCAGTCAGAGGGCGGAGGCATTGGTGGGAGCCGCCAAGGCCAGGGGCTGGCTGGACGAAGAGCACTGGTAGGGATCCTGGGTCAGCACACATGGCCCCGCCAGCTTCCTGGGCCAAGAGGGACTAGGGCTCCCTGGGAACAAGATGGGTGGGGGCCTAGGAGGAGGCTGGGTATGCAGAATTCGCAGCACTGACCATCTGGAACATCTGTCTCCCACCCCAGGTCTGGATCCTCAGGGCTTAGGTATGAGGGAGGACACAGAAGGCACTTACAAGGGGAACTGAGGCTGGAAGGCTGAAGCTGAAGGCCGGGGTCCTGGGAGAGTGAGTGTGGGGGGCTGGGGCCTTGCAGACTGGACCCTCATCTTCCCATGGGGAAGGGCTTCTCTGGGCAGGCTGGAAAGAATGGCTGGCCCGGGCCCTTCCCTCACCAGCAGGACTCACTCACTGAGGGAGCAGGCCCGTCCAAGAAACACGCTGGGGGAAATGCTGGCCCCAGGCGGGCACCCTGAGAGGATGGAGGGCCCTCCACTGCTGGGCCTGACCCCACTGCCCTCAGCAGGCAGGACTGGCAGTAGGCATCCAGTGGGGTTGGTTAATGGGGCTGGGGCCTTGCCCACATAAAACCCTCCTTGGGTAGACAGGAAGAGTGGGCTGGGGGCCAGCTCTGGACCCTCCAAGGCACCTGGCTGTGGTGAGTGGCAGGTTGAAGGGAGTGGGGAGACCCGAGTGGGGTGCGGTGGTCAATGGGGGCTATACCAGCCCCGCCCCCCCCAAGATACTGGCTGTCTGGACAGCAAATAGACATTATGTGTTAGTCTGTTTTTTTGGTTAAACTTGAGGCACCACTTGGGAGGAAGACACCTTTAAATGTTAAAGAGAGACCCTAGCATCTTGGCAGGGAGCCTGGCCACATGCAGAGGGAGAGGGTGGGATGCAGGCAGGGAGTCAGGCCACCGCAGACTCGGGGCCTCCTATGGAAGCCGAAGGTCCTGAGGCATAGCGGCGGCCATAGCCTGAGGAAGAGTAAGAGGAAGAAGAGAAGGTCATAGAGAAGCCAGAGCCAGTGGCATCAAAACTGCCACGGCGGGAGCCAGCCCGGGAGCCAGTGCGAGAGCCAGTGCGGGAGCCAGCAGTGGAGCCAGAGCCACTGACGCTGTAAGGGCTGTAGTAGCCCTTGCTGGACTGAGCGGCAGCCTCCAGCAACCGCAGCCCTGTGCCCTCCTCCACCATGCTGCGGTCCAGTGCATCCTTGTAGGAGATCTTGAGCTTGGTCTTGGGGCAGGTGAGGTACTTGGAGTAGGCGCTGACATCACGGAGCTTCTGCACAGTGCGGGCATCCACGGTGCCACGTTGCAGGGCCTCGTCCAGGGACACACGACCTGGCATGTCAGGCTCAATCAGGCCACCTGTCAGATACTGCACCTCCAGGAAGCGCTGTCCTGCTTCATAGTAAAGCCAGCCCTTCTTCAGAGCCTGGGCAGCCGACATCTTGGTCTTGGTACGTGGGTCCTCAAAGCCAGAGAAGGCTTTCTGGGCCAGGTTGATGCGATCCACCATAATCTTGTCCACCAGGCCTTTGTTAACAGCATCAGTGACAGGGAAGCGCTCACCCGTGCTGGGATCAATGATGCCCCCTGTGCAGGCCTGTGCCTCCAGCAGCCGCTGCCCCGTGATATTGTCCACCAGGTTACGGTGCATGGCCTCTGTGATGGACACCTTCTCTAGGGTTTCTGTGTCTAAGATGCCAGCTACTGGGCCTGACTCCTCAGTGGGGTCAGACCAGGAGGTCAGCTGGGTCCTAGAGACTGCAGGGCTGATGGGGTAAGAAGATGAAGAACCCACTGAGGAAGAGCGGGAGCGAAAGCCACTGGCATTGCCTGAGAGCATGTCAGCAAACTCGGTGATGGAAAGTGTGCCAGCACGGTACTGATCCAGGGCAGAGCGGTCAATGAAGTTCTTGGCAATGGCATCATCAATATCATACTGACGGCCAGAACGGCGGTCAATGATCATGGACTTGACCACACCATCTGAGGAGGAGATGGTGATCTCTTCCCACTCGCACTCCTGCTCAGACAACTCCAGGTATGTCTGGTGGTCAATGAGACCTTTGCGGTAGGCCTCATACACTGACATCTCTTTGCCTGTCTCAGGGTCCACAATCACTACACGACGCTTACGCACTGAGGACTTGGAGGATGTCTTCCGCTCCCGCTTCTTTTCTTTCAGTGGCAGGAGGCACAGGCCAGTCTGAGGGTCAGTGATGCAGCGCTCCATCAGCTGCAGATAGGTGAGGTTTTCCTCTGTGTTGGGGTCAAAGAATCCCTTGGTGTCATCAGAAGGGTCAGTTAGGATCTCATTCATCTCCTCATCGAAGAGGCCACGCTTGTAGGCCACCTCCACAGGCAGCCGGTGGCTTTCCTCGGGGTCAATGATGCCGCCCGTAGCGATCTGGGCCTCCAGTAGGCGGATCCCATGGTCTTTCAGGATCAGACCCTTCTTCATGGCCTGGAAGAGGGAGATGAGCTTCCCACTGTAAGGGTCCCTGTAGCCAGTGACAGCACGCTCAGCTGATAGCAACTTGTCCTTGAACTCAGGGCCCACAATGCCCATGCGCACAGCCTCCTCAACAGTCAGCTTAAGCCCCTTGATAGGGTCAATGACATAGCCAGTAGCTGCCTGGGCCTCCAAGAGTTCAAAGGCAGTGCCAGGGCGAATTATACCCTTTTTCATGGCCTGGTACACTGAGAGCCGCTCCTTGGTAGCATCAACAAAGACCCCAGCAATGCAGCTAGTACCCTCAAGGAACTTCTGCAAGTTCTTAGTGACCTCCTCAATGGAGGTCAGGCCCTCCTGCAGCTGTAGCGCTGTGGCCTCATCCATGATTTGTGAGCGCACCAGCTCTTCCACAGTGATCTGCTTGCGCAGGCCTCGGAAGGTCAGTTTGCGGGCATCTGAGAGTGGTAAGAGCATCTGGCCACTACCGTCATCGCGGCGGCACCGCCGGAGCAGCTGTGTGTAGCTGAGGCGTTCATCAGTAGAAGGGTCCATATAGCTGCGCACCTCACTGGGCTCCGAGAGCTGGTCATATGTGTCCTTGTTGAGGTAACCACGTTGGTAGGCCACCTCTAGTGGGAGATGAAAGCCCAGGCGGGGGTCTACAATGCCTCCCGTGGCCAGCTGGGCATCCAGCAGCCGCAGTGCCTCCTCTGCAGGAATCAGCTCCTTCTTCATGGCCTGGAAGAGCGAGATGGTCTGCTCGGTGTAAGGGTCACGGTAGCCCGTAACAGCTCGCTCTGCTGAAAGTAGCCGGTCGTGCAGCTCAGGACCCACAAGGCCCTTCCGCACAGCTTCATCCACAGTCAGCCGCTCACCCTTCACTGGATCCAGTAGGAAGCCTGTGGCTGCCTGTGCCTCCAGCAGTAAGCGGGCCACCTCAGCACTCAGGAGTCCCTTCTTCAGGGCCTGGTAGACAGACAGTGTCTGCCTGGACCCAGGCATATAGACACCAGCGACTGAGCCCGTGCCATAGAGGTAGCGCCAGGCAGACTCTGCCTCGAGGACCTCACGGAGGCTCTTGGATCCCTCCCGCAGCAGGTTGTAGCTCTCAATGGAGATGATCCGGGCCTCGTATAGGTCCTCAGCAGTGAGGCGGCGGCGCACGTAGTCATAGGATGCCAGGTTCTGCTGTCGGATAATCTCAGTCTTCTCAATAATCTCAATGATGATGATGATCATGCGCTCCTTGGTCACTCGGCCAGCCTGAAAGTCAGCCATTAGCTGGGCCCGCTGGTCCTCAGGGATCAGGTCTGACTGCATCACCTCCCACAGAGACATGGTGGAGCTGCCCTTACTGCCACCACCAGGGATGTCAATCTGTGTCTCCTCGAATGCCCTCCGGGTCTCCTCTTCAGTGTACACCTGTGTAGTCTCCACCACCTCAGTCTTCTCAGCCCCTTTTAGGGGTAGCAGGCGCAGGCCTGTCTCAGGGTCCTCCACGCAGCGCTCTAGCAGCTGCAGGTAGGTGAGGTTCTCATGAGTGTTGGGGTCAAAGAAGCCCTTGGTGTCATCAGTGGGATCAGCCAGGATGCGACTCATCTCTTGATCGAGGTAGCCACGCTGATAGGCCACATCTACAGGGAGGCGGTGGCTATGCACAGGGTCAATGATGCCACCAGTAGCAATCTGGGCCTCTAGCAGGCGGATGCCATGCTCCCTAAGCACCAGGCCTTTCTTCATGGCCTGGAAGAGTGAGATGGTGGTACCCGAGTAAGGGTCCTTGTAGCCAGTGACAGCCTTCTCTGCCGACAATAGCTTCTCATGTAGCTCAGGGCCCACAACACCGGCCTTCACAGCCTCATGGACATATAGGCGCTGGTTACGCACAGGATCTACCAGAAAGCCAGTGGCTGCCTGGGCCTCCAGGAGAAGTGTGGCTGTGCTGGGTCTGAGCAGACCCCGGCGCATGGCCTCATAAATGCTTACCTTCTCCTTGGAGTCTTCTAGGTAGATGCCAGCCAGGCAGCCACTGCCCTGCAGCAGTGTCCGCACAGAGCTCACCTCTGAGAGGTCCTTAACTGATGTCCTGCCATCTTTGAGCTGCTCAAACTGGGCTTTGCTGAGGACCTTAGCATCCAGGAGCTCACTGGCTGGTACAGGGGCACGGAGGCCACTGAAGGACAGCCGTTCCTGTCGCTTGGTCTCCACCTCTTCAATAATGGTAATGAGGATCTTGATGACCTTCTCCACGGTGACCTTGCCTGTACGGAATTGCCGCAGCAGCTCTCGCCGCTGCTCCTCTGTGAAATATTCAGAACTGATGAGCTCCCACACTGTCACTGTCCTGTCCTTGAAGCTGCCCATAGGGACCTCAACAGTGGCCTTCTCAAAGGTCTCCCGGGCCTGGAGTTCAGAGTAGACCTCCTCCTGCCGGGCCCGGATGGCCTTCTCTGAGAGTGGCAGCAGGCTCAACCCTGTCAGTTGGTCGGACCGGCACCGCTGCTGGAGCTGGCTGTAAGTCACTGGTTCACAGGAGGTGGGGTCAAGGTACACCTTGGCATCCTCCCTGGGTGTTAACAAGGCCCTGTTGGTCTCCTCGTCCAGGTAGCCCCGGGCACACGCGACCTCCAGAGGCACACGGTGGCTCTTGCTCGGGTCCACAATACCACCTGTGGACAGCTGGGCATCCAGAAGGCGCAGGCCCTGCTCCTTGGGGATGAGGCCTTTCTTCAAGGCCTGGAACAGAGAGACACTCTGTCCCGAATAGGGGTCCCTGTAGCCTGTTACAGCCTTCTCTGCCGACAGTAGCTTTTCATGCAGCTCAGGGCCTACGAGGCCAGCACGTACTGCCTCATCCACAGTCAGCCGGGCACTAGTGGCAGGGTCAATCATGTGCCCAGTGCCAGCCTGGGCCTCCAGCAGGGCCACTGCCACATCTGGCTGCAGCAGGTCTTTCTTCAGGGCCTCATAGATACTCAGCTTTTGCCCTGCCTCCTCCAGCCACACACCTGCAATGACACTGGCACCCCTCAGGGCCCGCCGCACAGCCTCCACTTCAGCCACCTCTCGCACAGAGCGCTTGCCCTGCTGCAGCTGTTGGTAGAGGTCACGATCGATAACCCTGCTCTCTAGCAGCTCAGCGGCAGGCACCAAGGCTCGTAGGCCCTCAAAACAGAGCTGGCCCTTCTTCTCGTGCTCCTCCACCACAGTGATGACTATTTTGATGATCTTTTCTACTGTAATACGGCCTGTGCGGAACTGCCGCAGCAGGTCCCGCCGCTGCTCTGCCGTGAAATACTCAGAGTTGATGATCTCCCAGATGGTCACCGTCTTGCCCTGAAACTTGCCAAATGGTGCAGACACAGTGGCCTTCTCAAAAACATCCCGGGCCTCTGAGTCAGTGTAGACCAGCTCACCACCCTTGGCAGCCTTATCTGTGAGTGGCAAAAGGCACATGCCTGTCTCAGGGTCCTCCACACAGCGTTCCAACAACTGTAGGTAGGTCAGGTTCTCATGTGTGTTGGGGTCGAAGAAGCCCTTGGTGTCGTCACTGGGGTCTGACAAGACACGGCTCATTGCCTCATTGAAGTAACCACGCTGGTAGGCCACATTCACAGGCAGGCGGTGGCTATGTACAGGATCAATGATGCCGCCTGTGGCGATCTGAGCCTCTAACAGGCGGATGCCATGATCACGAACGATGAGGTCCTTTTCCATGGCCTGGAAAAGTGAGATCTTCTCCCCAGTATAGGGGTCCTTGTAGCCAGTGACAGCACGCTCAGCTGACAGTAGCTTGTGATGTAGCTCAGGGCCCACGACACCCTCTTTCACAGCCTCATTGACAGTTAGCCGTCGATTCCTCACAGGGTCCAGTAGGAAGCCTGATGCAGCCTGGGCCTCAAGCAAGATGAGGGCTGTGCCAGGGCTCAGCAGCTGCCTCTGCAGGGCTGTGTAGACACTCAGCTTCTCATTGGTAGGCTTCAGCAGCAGCCCTGCAATGCTGCTGCGGCCCTGCAGGTAACGATGTACATCTTCTCGTCTTGCCAACTCAGCCACTGTGGTATGGCCCTGTGCCAGCCGCTGTAGTTCCTCTGTGCTCAGAATGCCAGCCTCCTGCAGTTGCTGAGCTGACACCCCCTGGCGCAAGCCCTGGAAGGTGTGCTCAGGCTCCACCTCCACAGCTGGACCATCAGGAGTATCCCGACCATTAGGTAAGGCCTTTACAGCAGCAGCCTGCAAGGCTGCAACCTCTTCTGAGTGTGCCAGGGCAGCCCGGTGCTCCTCCTCTAGGCGCTGTAGCCGCTCCCTCAGCCTCTGGTTCTCCTCAGCCAGCAGCTTCTCCTGCTGCTGTCTCTGTTGTTCCAGGGACTGCAGCTCCTCCTGTTTGCGTCGCACACCCTCTTCTGCCTCACGCTGCCGTCTCCGGGCCTCCTCCATGCTAGCCACCAACTGCTGCTTCTCCTGCTCCATCTGCTCCTGTTGCCGCTGCTGTTCCTCACGAAGCTGCTGTGCCTTGGCTACCTCATCCTGGAAGAGCTGCTCCAACTTGGCTTTCTCCTGCTCAATGAAGCGCTCTCGCTGCAGCAGGCTGTCTTTCTCAGACAGGAAACTCTGTTGCAGAGCCTGTGTCTCCTGCAGCCTCTGCTCCTGCTGCACTGTCTGCATCTATGAGAAATGGGGAAGGAGCGGGCAGTGGTCAGAGAGGTTGGGGCCCTGAGAGCACCCACCAACCCACCCCGGGGCAGACTTCCCCACCGGGCCCACCCGCCTGTGTAGAGGGAGGGTGGTACCTCCTCAGACTTGAGTTGCAGCAACTTGGCCTCCTGCTTGAGTTTCTCCTTTTCACGCTCCAGCTCAGCA
This sequence comes from Capromys pilorides, assembly GCA_004027915.1. NCBI lineage: Eukaryota > Metazoa > Chordata > Mammalia > Rodentia > Capromyidae > Capromys > Capromys pilorides. The sequence continues at coordinate 9,379 of PVKN010002107.1, forward strand.
ATAGCCTCCCGTAGGTGCTCAGCATCTTGGTCACTCTGCTGCCTCTGGATCTCCAGAGTCTGTACCAGTGTCACCTTCTCCTGCGTGGCAAGCTCAGTACGGTGTAACTTCTCACCAATCTCCTCAGCTTGCTTCCGGAAGCGCTGGGCATCTTCCTCTGCACGGGCCTGGGCCCGGCTCATCTCAGCCACGCGCAGCTTGAGGCGTTCAGCCTCTGCACTCATTTCTAACTGCCGCTGTCTCTCTGCCTCCAGTGTCCGCTGAAAGCCCTGTGTCTCCTGCTCCAGCTGCTGTGCCATCTGTTCCTTGTCTTCTTGAAGTTGCCGAGCCTGCTCCTGTGCCAGTTCCTTCTGCTGCTGCAGCAGCTCAGCCTCGGCCTTAAGCCGTGTGGCTTCCTGTACTGCTTGCATCTTTTCCTTGAGCATCTTCTCCGCTAGGGCCCGCTGCTGTGCCAAGTCCTCCTCGGCCAGCTGCCGCAGCCGTGCAGCCTCCTGGGCAGCCACACTCAGCCGTGCAGCCTCTTCGGCCACCTGCTTCATCTTCTCAGCTTCCTCCTCTAGAAAGCGCTGCGTATTGTCCTTGTCACGCAAAATAAGCGCACGGTTCTCGGCTTCAATGCGTGCCTTCAGCTTGCTCAGTTCCTCCATCTGCACGCGTACAGAGAACAGCTCCTCCTCCACCTGACTGCGCTGGCGGGCAGCCTCTGTCACCTCTGCCTTCAGCCGCTGCAGCTCCTCATCCAAGATGTTCTTCTGGTGGTCAGTCTCCTCTAGCTGCAGCCGCAGTGTAGTCAGCTCCTGCTCCACCTGGGCCTTCTGCCGTAGCGTCTGCTCTGAGAACTTTTTGTGTTTCTCTATTTCCGCATCAGCCGCCTGCTTCTGCTTCAGGGCTGCCTGTTCTGCCTGTGCCCTCCGTGCTGCCTCCTGCTCAGCTTCCTTGCGCAGCTTCTCCGCAGCAGCCTGAGCCTGGGCCTGGGCCTGGGCCTGCTCCTCTGCCAACTGCTTCAGCCGCTCTGCCTCTTCCACCTGCCGCCGAGATTGTGTTGCCTCCCGCTCAGCACGCTCTCGAGCCTCCTCAGCCTCCTCAGCTGCTCGCCGAGCAGCCTCTGCCTCACCACGCAGCCGCTCTAGCATGCTCTGCTCCTGCTGCAGAGTCTGCTGCAGTTCCTGCTCTCGCTGCTGCACCACAAAGGCATGTGCCTTCTCCTCCGCCTGTAGTCGCTTCTGGGCAGCCTCTTGGGCCAACTGCAGCTGCCGAGCTGATTCCTGCTCTGCTCGCTCCCGCAGGCGTCGGGCCTCTTCCACCTTGGCCTTGAGCCGCTCAACTTCCTCCAGCGCAGCCTTGCGCTGCCTTGCAGCCTCCTCCTCAGCGGCCAAGCTCTTCTGCACACGCTCTTCAGCCTCTCGGCGCCGCTGCTCCTCCTCTGCTGCCAACTGTCGCTGCCGAGCAGCCTCCAGTTCTGCCTGTTCCTTGCTGCGCATAGTGTCCTCGGCATTGCTGCGGATGCGCCCCAGCTCCAGCTCCAGCTCCGCCTTCCCAGCAGTAGCTTTCTCAAAGCTCACCTTCAGTGCGAGGATCTCCTCCTCCACCTGCCGCCGCTGCCTCAGTGTGTCCTCCACTAGCCCCTTCTGCCGCTCGAGCTCACTCTCCGATGCCTTCCGCAGCTGAGCAAGGCGCTCCTCAATGTCAGCCTTGTGCTGTGCTGCCTGCTCCTCCAGCTTCCGCCTCTGGAAGGCCTCATCCTCTGCCAGCCGCCGTAGCCGTTCATTCTCTGCCTCCTTCTCCTTGAGTACGATCTCTGCCTCTGTCTTAAGCCTTGTGGCTTCACTGATGGCAGCCAGTTTCTCAGCAAGCACCCGCTCCGCCTCAGCACGCTGGCGCTGTGCATCCTCCTCAGCCAGCTGCCGCTGCCGCTTGGCCTCCTCAGCCAGAGCACGCAGGCGGGCAGCCTCCTCAGCCAGCTCACGGAACCGGCTGGCTTCAGCTTCCAGCCTCTGCTTGGACTTCTCACTGGTGGAGCGGGACTCTTCCTCAGCTCGAGCTTTGCTGGCCAGTAGCACCTCCATCTCTGCCCGCACCTTGGCCAGTTCTGCCTCTAGCTCCCGGCGCTTCTGTGTGGCTTCAGCTGCCTCACGCTGCAGCCGGGCCAGCTCCTCTTCCAGCAGCTGCCGCTGCTGTTCCCCCTGCTCAGTCTCAGCCCGTAGGCGAATCAGCTCCTGCTCTGCTGCCAGACGCTGCTGTGCAGTGCCCTCTGCCAGCTGCCGCTGTTTCTCGAGCTCCTGCTCGGCCAGTTCCCGCTGCCGCACAGCCTGTTCTTCTGCCTTACCACGCCGCCGGGCCTCCCGCTCTGCCTCCTCTTTCTGCTTCTCGGCCTCAGCCTGTGCCAAGCTCTTTTGCTGTGCCACCTCCTCTGCCTGCAGCCGCAGCCTCAGTGCCTCATTGGCCTTTAGCTGCCAGCGCTCCAGCTCCCGCTCAGCCTCCTCACGAGCACGTTCAGCTTCCGCTTGCTGCTGTGCCCGCCGCTCTGCCTCTTCCCGCAGCTGGGTCACTGTCACGTGCTCTTCCTGTAGGGTGCGCTCCAGCTGTGCAGTCTTCTCAGCAAAGGAGGCACGCTTGCTCTGCAGCTCTGCCTCTGCACTACGCTGAGCTGTCTCGAGGGCTACCTGCACTTGGCGTGCCCGCTCTGCCTCTGCCTGCCGCAGCCGCCTCTCAGCCTCCTCGGCCTGTAGTCGCAGTTCCTCCAGTGACTGCAGAGCCCTCTGTTTCTCTCGAGCTGCCTCAGCTTCAGCCTTCACTCTTAGGGCCAGCTCTGCCTCTGCTTGACGCTTACGCTGGCTCTCTTCCTGTACCTGCCTCCGCAAGCGCTCAGCCTCCTCCTGTGCCTGCCGTTTCTGTGCTTCTGCTTCCTCTGCCCGTGCACGCAGAGCCTGCAGCTCACCCTCAGCCCCGCCACGCTGGCGTTCGGTCGTCTCCAGCTGAAGGCGTACTACGCGGATCTCCTCCTCTATGCGCAGCCTGTTTCGTTCAGCCGCCTCCACCTGGTGAGTCTTGGCCTGGATCTCTGCCTCTGAGCTCTGCCGCAGATGCTGCAGCTCTTCCTGGATACTGCGTTTCTGCTGCTGCGCATCCACTGCTGCTTCTTCCCTCCGTGCCACCTCCTCCTTCATTCGCCGTTGCAGTTCCTGTGCCTCCAGCTCCGCCTGCACCTTGGCCTGGGCATGCGCCTCAGCCAGCTGCCGCTGCTTCTCCAGCGCAGCCTCCACCTCTGCCAGTCGCTCCCGCTCCTCTGCCCGCTGCTGCTCGGCCAGCCTCTGTGGCCATAGCAGAGAGAGGAAGAGAACCAGAGAGAGCGTGAGCGTGAGGCAGGTGCGAGGTGCTCACGTGACACGGTACCACCACAGTTCACTCGGACAGTGCGATGCAGGGGGACGAGGGAGGACAAAGATCCCAGCCCAGCCAAGGAGATAGCGTGCACCCACCCAGGGCACTCAGGCAGCGAGCGCAGCCAGACCCACTGTGCTCACCAGCCTGGGGAAGGAGGCCCAGGTGTCCTCCCCTCTTCCCGCAGACAGGCGACGGAGACAGACAGTGGGGGCAGAAAGAGAGAGAAAGAGCAAAGCAGGAGGCTCGCAGGGTATGCAAGCCATGCCCTCCACAGTCCTGCTCAGCTCTGCCTGATACCAGCAGGTCTGGCTTCCACTATGGGTTCCCTCTAGGGGGCCACTTCCAAAGCTAAATGAGTGGGACAGGGTGAGAGGGCCGGAGTTGGGAGAGAATGGCAGACCTGAAACAGCTCAGAAGAGCTGGAGCCAGCAGACCTGAGCAGAGGAGGTAGGCCCAACAGTGGGGCCACTCAGGATGTGGGAAGGAACTATGCAAGTGGACACCCAGACCACCCATGGTACCTGGGGGTACTGTCCCTCCCCAACCCTCATGACTTAACACCCAGGACTCAGAGCAACAGGCCAAGTGGAACCACAGAACTGCCAGAAGAACACGCGTGAGAGCCAGTGGGATACAGTTGAGAACACTTGCCAAGGGAGAAGAGAAGAGGTACCAGCCACCATGGGGAGAGCAGTGCAGCACCCAGCCAAAGTGAGGCCATAGGCCAAGGCGAGGGCAGCCTGGGTAACTGTGCTGGGGAAGGATGCTGGGTGGCACCAGGCAAGAGTGCGAGGAGCTGTGTAAGTGGTCTCTGACAGCTTCCAACGGGCTGAGTTTGGGGCAGGGCAGGCAGCAGGAGGGCCTCCCACAACCCACCCTGTGTGGCTCCAACCATACCTCCTCCTCCTCCATGCGCCGCAGTGTCTCAGTGATGAATTTAATGTACTGGCTTGTGAGAGTGGTCAGCTCACTGTACCGTGTGCGAAGGTCCACATACTGGGGCAAGGGAGGAAGTCAGTCAGCTGAGCTGAAACCCCATGAGGCCCACCCGCCCCCGACCATGGAGACTCACTCTGCTTTGTCCCTACCTCCTGGATTACGCTCTCCGATCCAGACTGGACCTTAGGCTTCTTGGCTGGGGAGACCACTGGCTCAAGCTGTGCCTTGTATGTGACCAGATGGAGCTCATAATCCTGCAAGGACACACTGGTCAGCTGTCAGCTCCACCTTCTGGGCGCCCATGCCTGGCCTCCATGCTCACCTCACAAGCATTCTCAGGCCTGGCCCAGTCCCAGAGTCACCCCCAGAGTCCCAGCCCCACCAGCCTGGCAAGTGTGTCTGGGGATGGGTTTTGATGCAGATGGCAAAGACGCCTCACCTTAATGGCATTGATGTACTGCTTCGCAAACTTCTGGCACTCCTCGACCTTCTCACCATGGCGCTCAATTTCCTCCAGCAGAGCCTATGGGGAGGGTGATCAGTACTGACAGCCACAGGGAACCTCTGCCACCACCTACCCCAACCTAGACCCACCTTTTCCTGCTGCAGCTGCTCCCGTACGGCTCGGCTATTAGCCATGGGCACAGCCTGGATCTGCTCCTGACGCCGCCTGGCATCCTGTAGCCAGGCACTCAGCGGGTCTGCACTCTCTCGGTAATAGCGCAGCTGGCGGCCCAGCTGCTCCAGCTCCCGCTGGCGCACGTCAGTCTGAGCCAGCACAGCCTGCCAGCGCTCCAACAGCTGGGTCACCCGCTCACGCCAGCGCTCCACCTCCACGTCCCGTTCCCCATGCCGCTGCTGCAGCCGCTCGCCTACTTCCTGTGCCCCCCGAAGCTCGTCTTTCAGGGCATCAAACACCGGCTGCTGTGCCTCTGCCTGGGCCCGAAGTTTCTGTTGGGCAGAGAGGAGGCCAGTGCTGTTTAGCCAGGGCTCCTACTGAACTCTGCCCCTGGACTCCTGGTGAGGGACAAACCCTATCAAGTACCTTCAGTGAGGCCTTTGTGGCCTCTAACTCTGGGAGAGTGGCAGGCACAGCCTGGACTTCTTTGAGCTGCTCCTCATGGGCCTTTAGCGTCTCCTCAGCCCCCTGAGTGCTGCGGATCACCAGGCTGATGGTCTTAAGCCTGAGGAAAAGCAGAGCTCAGGGCCAGGCACTGGTGGGCTCTAACAGCAAGCCTTGGGGAGTGACACTAGAGGCCCCTGGGTGCCTCCTGCCAAGCCCAGATTTCTGTGGCCATAGCCTTGAGAGAGGACATCTGGGTAGTAAGAGGGCCTCTTAATGCAGGGAGACTTAGTCTGCTGCATGAAGACCAGCAAAGAGGATGCTCCAACAAGAACAGCAGAGTCTAAGGTCCTGGGGCAGATGGTGCCCCTCAAGAGCATAGTTCTCAGCCTTGTAGCTTAAGATAGGCTGAGGGGTCCTGGGGGAGGGATGTAGCACTATGGCATTGACTGATAATTCTCATTGTGTTGTATTGGTGAATAAAAGGATCAATGCATTATTTGCAATAAAGGAAAAAATAAATGCTAGAGTCAGACAAGGCAGGGATAGAGACAGACTTCTCACTATACTTCTAAAGATTAATCTGTAGGACTATACTAGCTTTCATGCTTCCACACAAACATATTCAAAGTACAAACAAAAGATAAAAGCAAGATTTTATCCCAGCACCACATGCCATGTCAGCCCCACTGAGCCAGCCACTGAGACTGGGCATGGTGGCACACACCCACAATAGCCATGCTGAGGAGGCTGAAACACAAGGACCACTACAAGTGTGAGCTGTGTGGTGAGACCCCGTGCCAAACACATAAAAAAATAAAGATAGATGAGGTCTGCAGCTGAGCATGGAAGCGGGGCAGGAAGGAGGTAGAAAGGGCCAGTCTTAAGCAGAAACCCTGCATGTCAACAAGAGCTCTAGGGTGTAGGGAAGAGTCTGGTGGGAGGAGAGCTGGGAGGCCATGAAGAGTCTCTAACCAGCCCAGCCCTGTACTGCCTCACACACTACCACTACTTCTAATTGTTCTTCCCAAGTGTTCATCCCCTTCCTCCACCAAGGAGACCCTTCTAAGGCCACGATGTTCTCTACTTAGCAGACCTTTTCCTCCTCTGAACATACTGGATTGCGTTACTGTGTTCTCACAGTCCTCTGCACCTGATCTAGGCTACACCTTAATTCTGGCCTGTATTTGTGTTCCCTTCTGTCCAGTCGGGACCACCTCCTCTCTTGCTCTCACATCCTCATCCCATCACCACGAGCCCCATGGACTCCATCTTCAAAACACATCAGGACCAGAAATCTGCTTGTTACCTCCTCCACAGCCACCACTCTGGTCCAAGCCTAATCTCCTGGTCAGAGTACTCATCAGCCCCCAATTTATCCCATGTCCCATTGTTCCTCTGCTCAGCATACTCCTGAAGTCACAGCCTTACCACAACCTACTCCAAGTCTGCCCTCTCTCCACACAGGACACTCACTTCTCCAAATAGATGGCAGAGAGGCTGCGGACATGCTCCAGCTTGCCAAGGGTCAGCTCCAGCTCTGAGCGCAGGAGGGGAGCTGCAGACGATGGCTCGGGCTGGGCCAGGACCTTCTCAGCCTCAGCAGAAAGCCGGGCAACCCCCTTGCCCAGTCCCTCTACTTCAGCCTGTGCTTTCTGAAGAAAGAACAAGTAGGGGGACAGTGACCACCACAGCCAACACATAGCACCCCGAATCCTGGAAGTGTGGGGACAGGGGCAGTGCCTGCCTGCTGCTCGGCGATACGCTGGGCACACTCCTTCGCAGGTTCTTTGTCTAGTGGCAGCCGCAGCCGGTGCACAGTGCGCGTTTCGCAGGCCTCTAGCTGCAGCCGGATGTCCTTGAGTTCCGAGATGCAGCGCTGGCAGCGAGACTCCTCCTGCTCACCTAGGGGGACATCCCTGTCACTCAGCTGCCACTAGCTATCAGCCTACCTGCCCACTGGTCCAGCCCAATGTATACCCTGCTCCAGGTTCTGTAGCAGCTGCTGGTAGTGGCGGCTGCAAGAGCTGTACTCCCGCTCTGCCGCCAGTCGGTCCTCAGGCCCAAAGCCACCGGCATCCTGGCTGTCCCGCAGGAAGGCCTGATAGTGTAACTCTAGGTTGCGCAGAGCCTGGCGCTGCTCCTCTGGCTTCAATGTTCGGAACTAGAGGAACACACACAGCTGAGCATGTGGTAAGCTGGTTGGAGCCCTCACCATCGCCTCCTCCCTCAGAGAGCCCATGGCCAGCCAGGGGCAGGCATACCGTGACAAGGGACCAAGAGCGGATGAGCTGTATATCTCGGCTGAGGCTCTGCCATGCCAGAAGGCTCTTCATGTCCACGTGCAGCTGGTGCCACAGTGCAACCAGGGCCTGGTGCTGGGCCTCCAGCCTGAGAGGTCAAAGCCACCATCAGGGATGTCTGGGACCACTCCTACTGTCCAGCCTTCTACACGTACACCCATGGCCACCTACCTGGTGATGGCCTCCTGGGCCTCTTGGTTGGGTGGAGGCACGAGGAAGCATACAGAGGGCACAGCAGCCTCACTGCCAGAGCTGCTGAGCACCTTCCAATGTGATGGCTGTGCAGGGCCCACCAGCTGGCACTGGTCACCCTTATGCATGGTCACCTAGGACAGTCAGAGACAGTGACAATGACCATGCCCATACTCCCCCCTGGCAACCTCCTTTTTAGGCCCACATAGCCCAGCTCTCACCTCCACCTGCTTGTAGTCACACACGGCCAGCAGTGGCACATGGCCTCGCACAGGGTAGGCTGGGTTGCGGGGCTTCAGCTGCACAATGGCCTTGGCCCTTTTGGCCAGACCAGAGAGGTGCCCCTTGTAGTCATTCAGCTGCTCCTTCTCATCCTGTAGGAAGAAACAGTTCAGGCACACATAGCCAGCATCCAGAAATAGGCATCAAGACACCCTAGCATCTCCAGAATTGAGACAGCCAAGTCTGTAGATCCTTGCCCAGCTGGGGTAGGGGCAACGGAGGCAGAAGACATGGCTGGGACAGGCCCCAGGGCTTGTTCCCCAACCAGACCCTACTGTACTTCTTTCTTCCCAACCTAAACTGAGTGTGCCACCCTAACCCACTCACTATATTCTCTAGAAAGGGGTAACAGCCTAGCTATATTCTAGATCCTGCAGTATAATCACTCTTGCCAGGCTGGCGAGATAGTTCAGCAATCTAAAGCACCTGCTTAGGCAAGCTTAGGCAGGTGCAGGGGACTGCAGCTTGATCCCTGGGACCACATGCCACCAGCCCTACTCTCAGGGCAGCCTGAACCCCCCCCCCCCCCCCCCCCAAAAAAAGAAAAGAAAAATTCACTCTTGCTTCCTCACCTTTAGCTCTTCTTCCTATTCAAACCCTCTGAGAGAACCAGGCTTTCCCAAGGACTGTCTCAGGCTGTGGGCTAGGGTCCTCCGGCAGGGTGGAGTGGGAGTATCCTATACCTCTCGCTCTCTTCAGACCCCGAAGCCAGCTCCTTCCTCCTTCACTCCCACCCAGAGCACTGGCCCTCCTGGGCACACCTCTGTCCTGCACCATAGCCTGTGGACATCATGCCCAGCCCTCCACAGCCCTAACGACTATGTCTCCTCCAGACCTGGGCTAGAAAGCCAGTGCCACCGACAGTCATACGTGTGGGACATCAGCTAATTCAGGCCTCCATTCATGTCGGCATCAGGGGTGAGGCTCACAGCTTCAGCCAGCCACTTCTCCCAGCCTGTCACTTTCCATCAGGCCCCTAGGCCCTCCAGTTTCCACTTCAGCCTTGCCTGTCCCTATACTCCTGCCCAAATCTGCCTTACCTGGGCATCTTGGAGAAGGTCCTCAAGTCGGGTGACGGTGATGGAGCGGTCACAGGTATACTTCCTACGCAGTGTCTCCTGCAGCTTCTGCAGCTGCTCCTCAGCCTCCCGCACATCTGAGAAGAACTGGGGTGGTGGGAAGGGTTATGGCGAGCTGTCCTTTTTAGGCCAGAGGGATGAAGCCCAGACCACGAGGTGGCAAGTGGGGAGGATTCTGACCCCAACTCAGAGGGACAAAGCGCAAGGAGCATCTGGCGTCACCTGGACAGCAGTGTCAGGAGTTATGCATCACCCTGCAGTTGGGGGCTCCCACCAGGATCTGTGACTCAGCACCAGGGAGGAGGAGGCTCCAGCTCTCACCTGAAAGTAGGCGGTGTTCTCCTTCAAGTGCGCCTCGATGCAGCAACACAGCTGCAGCATCCAGCTCCACTGTGTCTGCAAGGCAGCCTGGAAAGACTACAGGACAGAGCATCCTCAGGCTCCTCTTACACCCTCAGACCCAGGGTGGTTCCTGCAGCCCCTCCCCACATACCAGGGCTTGGGTTGCCTACTCACCCTCAGGCCTACCCATGGTGCATCCTCCCCAGTGCTATACTCCTCCTCTCACCTCCACCGTGGGCCGGGCAGGATGGTCCTCCCGAAGCAGCCGGTCTCCAGTATTCTGTATCTCTTTGATTTTCTTCTCCTTCAGCTCCAGTTCACGCATCAGGGCCTGATACAGGGGCATAGTGTCTCAGGACAGGGTCAGGCTAAGCTGGGGTTTGTAGTCTCCCAGCAAACATAGCCCAAGTACAGTGTTGGTCTTCATATAGTGTGGAGCTGGACTTCACTGGCCACCCAAACGGCTCTCAACAGTGGGGGACAATGAGGGCATGGGCTGGGTACAAAGGAAAGAGGTGGTAAGGGTGCTTGCAGGACAGTTCTGGGGGGCCAAGGTGCTTCACCGAATAGCTCTCCTTCTTGGCAGCCATGTTGGTGTTGCGGTCACTCCAGTCAAAGCCCACCTCTTCCTCTTCTTTTTCATTCAGCCACATTAGCTCCTTGGTGGCAGCTGCTACAAAGCCATGAAGGCTCTCCAGGGCTCGGAGCCGAGCCTTGGAGGAATTCTGCAGGCAGAGAACATGTCAGCAGGTTGCAGCCGCCCACTGCCCCCAGCCCCACAGGGCCTCCTCCACTTACCAGAAGCTTGGCATACTGCAGATCCAAGCGACCCAGACAGTCTCGATAGGCACCCCTAGTGGCAGGGGAGAGCTGGCCCTGTAGAGCACAAAAGAGGTGAGGCCTGCAGAGCCTGGTACCTGGCCCATACCCACTGCCCATCCCTGGGGTGCTGTCCACCTCGTCACTTCGAGCCCGCTCGATCTTGGCCCGGAATTCCTCAATGGACTGATGCAGGCCTCGGTGGCTCCCCAGTTGTGCCTCTACGCTGGGCAAGTCCACACCCCATTCAGCACTGTCCACCCGGCGCTGGTTCTCCTCCACCCAGGTCAACAGGTCCTGTAAGTATCGCAGGGTGGAATCCTCCAGTTCAGGACGCCTCTGTGTACTCTGCAAGGTCACCTGGGTCACAGGGGCAGCTACGCCCGCCTTGAGCCGGAGGTTGTACTCTGTGCGAATGGCCACCAGGCGCTCATGCAGACGGTATACTCTGGGAAGCAGAAGAATTGAGAGGGTCAGCTGGGCCCAGGTTTACCACCCTGGGCCACGAAGAGAGGGCATGTCAGGCCCTACCTGCGGTACATTTGCTCGCCCTGTGGGTGCCGTCCATCTTTGAGGGTTTGTACATCGTTGAACAGCAGCCGGATCATGTTATCAGCCTTGTCCAAGTCCCGTTCAACCTCCCCTGCCCGCTGTGGTGTCTTGCCTGAAGCCAGCAGCCGGACATCCTGTAAGGTGTTGCTTGTGATCAAAAGCCTGGCTGACCCTCCTCCTGGATCATACAGCCCCCAGCCACTTCCCCAGCCTGAGACTCACACCTTAGCTGGCCTGCAGCCTCAGGAGCCCATCCCTTCCTTCCCCTCCTGCCAACTCCACACAACTTTCTGACACGTGAACAAGTCTTGACAAGTGTCCTCAATCTAACTCTTGGAGTGAGGATCCAGTCAAAGCAATCCTATGGGGCCTAAGATGGAGGCCTTTTATGATTTCTATAGGATCCTGTACCTTACCCCCCATCATCCACCTGTAATATATCATCTTGACAGAACCTTGCTCAGGCCTAACAGGCATTCAACTAGCAGTAGGGATAGGTGTTGGCCCCAGCAGTAAACTGCTATGAAGGAGGAGTTGGCCTACAAGAGGGTAGGGTTTCCTGCCTGGTACCAGAAGCCATCCCTGCCCTGAGTAAGAGACCAAAGTTGGAAAAATATTCCAAGGGAGGAGATGGTCCTGGTTTCCTCACCCAATGCTCTGCCCTGCCCACAGAGCCAGGGAAGCCACCAGCCTGGCCACAGAGCCAGCACTTGGGCTCCTCCCACCTCCCTCAAAACCCAGTCCCACCCCTTGCTCCTCCCTTCTCATCCCTTTCCTCCTCCCCTTACCCCTCCCCCTCACCGACTGCAGCAGGGCGTCGGCCTGATTCAGCTGCTCTTCGCATAGCCCAGCCTCCATCTGCAGCTTGCTCACAATGCGCTGAAGACACTCCAGCCTGCAACCCAGAGCATCCCTGAAACCTGTGGTGGTCTAGGGGGGGCTGCCACACTCAGTGCCAGTGAGCAGCTCTCCCCAGCTCCAACTTCTCCGCTTGCCTGGGGACCAATGTTCTGCTTGCCTTGGGCAAGCTCAGGTTCCCTAGCCTTGGGGGGAATTTCCTCCCTAGGCAGTGACTCACCCTTGGGTGGCTTCCCTGCAACCACAGGGCCCCACCCACAACCCACTGCCAATTCCCCACACCACCCACCTCTCAAACTCGCTCCGGAGTTGCTTTTCCCGCTCTAGGATGGCCACGTGCAACTTGCCCCATTCCTTCTCCACATCCAGGGGGTGGTAACCGGGGGGCACCTTGAGCTGACCTGCTTGCACTGCACCCTGGGAGCAGGACAGAACTTAGCCCCAAGCTGTAGATGGTGGGCACGCAGGGCCCACAAGCCCCCAGTCCACCTAAGCTGGAACAGCCTTGGTCCCAAAAGCTCAAAAGGCAGGCACTGGGGGTGTGGGATGCCCAACTCACTTCTGTAGGTGACACTTCAGCTACTTCCCCAAGGGACACCTCACCCACCTCCCCTAAGAAACACTCCACTCACATCCCTAAGGGATACCCCACTCAAATACACTTCATTCACCTCCAGGGACTGGTAGATGCCCTTGGACCGGTTCTTATCAGCCTCCTTGGCTGGAAGCTCTGTCTCCTTAAACTTCAGGAACTGGCACCACAGGATCTGTGTGGAGAGGAGTGTCAGGGGCCATGCCAGGGTAGGCAGAAGACCCTGGCCATGTGGGCAGGCCCACCTCTATCTCTTCAAAACTGGAGGGGAATTTTCGCTCCTCAAAGGCAGCGGTGTGGTGCCGGATCCACTGTAGCAGCAGCAGAACCAGCTCCCGGTACTCCTGCCAGCGGAGCTGCAGCTCCTGTGGACACAAAAAACAGTCAGGGACCAATGGGGCTGGGCCTGCCTCCCCCTGTCGTTGGGCCACTACTCACATTGGCCCTCACGCCATCCTGTGCACCAGGCACACGGGGCATGGCGTCATAAAGGGACGAGACGTAGGTGATGATGGATTTCTCATCAGGCTGCGGGACGTCGACATCTGCAGGGAAGGGCAGGGTCAGAGAGGCCTGTGCAGCCTCAGAGAGGTGAAAGGAAGACAGGCCAGCAGCTCGTACCTTCAGGGTCCAGGAGCCGAGTCACACCCAGGTCCCGCTCTGCCACAGAGAAGGCCTGGTCCAGATTCTCTAGGTTGGTCTGATGATACACTTTATTCATGTCAATGAGCATAGGTCTGTGGACAAATGGGCATGTAAGGCAGGCTGGCAGGGGGCAGTGAGGCCCACTGATAGGCTGGCCCAAGACAAACTCCCCCATAACCTGGTAAACATGGAACCCTACCTCTCCCATTCCTCTAATACTCCCAGCCCCAGCCCTGCCCACATGAGCAGATCTAAAAGGACCCTATTGCCCTCATTCCTCAAGAGCCCAAGGGGCCCATAATGGGCACTTGCTTATTGTACTGAGTAGAGAGTGCAATCAGTCTGGGTCCCTGCAACCCACCCAGCTGCCAAGTCCTTCGGAGGTGTCCATGTGGGCAGAACCTGTACCCTATCCCCAAAGGCCTTAAGAACCTGGAAGCTCTTCTGAAGATCCAGGAGCTAAAAGACAATACCCAGAAGAAGCTGGGCCCTGCTCCCCAGTAGCTTCCAGAGAGGCTGGCTGGCTATCATCCCCATGGGCATCAAGTTCCTGTCAGCAGAGGACATCCCTCCTGCTACCCTCTTGGACCTAACTTGTTTGAAGACAAGCGGCTGGGGTGTCTCCAGCTCATAGTCCCCACTGCCCCCGAGGCCACGTACTTGTGCCGATGGATGATGGCATTGAAGAGGCGGCCATCACGCCAGCTGGAGGTGAAGTTGTCACAGCGCAGGCCCTGGTAGCCCTCTACCATACGCTGTGACCACAGCAGCAGCTTCTCTTTGGCCGTCATGTCCTCCGACTGCCCACTCACCTGGATGTCTGAGATCTACCCCACACAGGGTAGGAAGCTGAAGGTTAGCCCTGGCCACCCACCTGCCCAGCTGTCCACCCCCACCTGGTATCTACAACCACCTGAATGAGGGTAGGTATGGTTCAGCACCCAGAACAGGGTCACCAGGCCCTATCTGAGATAGTTCCCATGTCAGGGAGCCACACTATCTCAGTACCACAAACCCAGGCCACACTAGAAAGCAGTTACCATAGAATAAGTCAGGACCTTCAATGCCCACTAATAACACGGGGTAGGAGATGAACACAGCCTAGGCTCCCCTTAGTGTACTCTACACTTCCAGTGGCTGGCACAGAGTAGCTGATGGGCAAAGGGTATAAGAATGAGACTCTCAAACCTGGCCTAGAACTCCTAGGCCTAGAAAAGTCTGTTGCATTGAAGGTTGGGAAGGCCAAGGGCCTGTCTTTGCAAGCAGGAGTGGGGGTGTTTCTAGCTGGTGGATATAATGTGTGCCTGGTACTTCATCCATTTCAGGCCTGGGTCTGCTGTGAGCATACCCATTGGCGTGTCACTATCTGTCTGTCTAAGGGCCTGCCAGCTATGTGACTCAGCGGCCGTGCCAGCCTGGCTCTCCTGCTCAGATCTCAGATTTGTGGCTTCCTGTGTGGCCAGCACAGGCAACAAGTGAGTCAGCCAGGCCAGCCCCTACAGCTCCAGAAGCTTCCCCAGGGTAGCCAGTAGAGAACAAATTCCTCTAAGGAGGCTCTGTGGGCCCTGCCCAACTGGGGCCAGAGGGTACATGGTAGGTGATTCTTAGAAAGGCCTGGGACCTTGGGCCACAGAACCAACACAAGGATGGGGCTGGCAGAAAGGCTTCCAGGAACTACCACCCCAAGAGTACCTCCTACAGGCCCCACACAGCCAACAAGTGGCCCAGCCCGCCACCCTAAAGATCCCTGGGGGTAGCCACTATACCTGGAAGTGCAGGATGATGGTCCAGATCAGGCCAAGGGTCAGCTTGGGGTTGCCATCAGCAATATCATCATTCCTGATATTTACCAGTTTCACCTGTGAGCAAGAGACTATCAGTCACTGGCCATAGGGCAACAACTCAAAGAGGGCACTTAGAGTTGGGGGAGCCTTACCTGGCGGTGCCGGAGATAATCCAAGGCAATCTGGACATTCTGCAGCTTGTGGAAGCGCATCCTCCCCTTCTCCCGGGGCTGAGACAAGACATGGCATAGTCAGTGTCCATACAGCTACTGCCACCCCCAGGCGCTACTCCTCAGAGCCCCCCAAAAGCAGCTGCAGCAACTGAACCAAGGGTCTTCCCCAACTGGGCAGTAGCCCTTCCCACATTCCAGGTTCACCCATCACAGGTAGGACAAAGAGGCTATTGGCCTAGTAAACAGGCCCAGAACCAACAGGAAGCCAGTGACCCAAGTTATGGAAAAGACGGAAAGGGGTGCAGAGGAGACATGGCTAGGGAGCTGCAGTAGAGGGTAGTGGCATGGGAGGTAGAGGGTCTTCTGCATGGCAATGGTGGCCACTGCAGCTTCCAGCCCCAGCCTCAGGCACAGCAGTAGGCAGGACCATAGGCAGCTTAAGCTTGATGCACAACCATCCGCCCACCCCAGAGCCAGATGTGGCTTGGCCTGGACTAGCCACTAGCCCCAGGTGAGCTAGGCTCTACATCTCAGCGAGGCCACATGCTAGCACTCACCAGGCACAGTCACTCACCAGGCGCAAGCTCCTGATTATGTCCCGCTCCCTTGGCTGCCCAACCAGACCGGGGCAAAGGGTAAAGGGCAGAGATCAAGATTCAGAATCCAAGCAGCAGAGAAACCAAAGCAGAGCAGAGCATGAGGTTACTGTGTTAAGGCTCCAATGCAGAGGGCAGCAAGAACCAGAGCAGCCTGTGGCAACGGAATCACAGCCACCCCCAGGCCAGGGCTTCCATGTGATACAGAAACCCTGGATCAGGAGACGCACTGGAGGGAGGTGGGGCACAACCAGGCTGCTTTCAGGGAGGAGGCAGGAAAAGTCAAGCTACACACAGAATGGTAATCAGGAAAGGGCCCAAGGAGGGAGGACAGGCAGGGCTGTGTGTGCGTGTGTGTGTGTGTGTGTGTGTGTGTGTGTGTGTGTGCGTACACATACCAAGCTGTCCCCAGAGAGGACCTCCAACAGGGAGATGAGGTTGTGGCCATCTCGGAGGTCTTCGTACAGGTCACTGATGTGCCTCTGGGCCTGTGGGGACAATGGGGCTAAGGTGACCACAGGTTCTCCACTACCACCTACAGCTGAGGAAAGGCAGAGCAAAGTGCAAGGCACAGCCCCAGAAGGAAAAAGGAAGGGGCACTTAAGTGCCCCTGTCCTACACAGGTACCTACCTCTGCCCTCCAGTGCTACGGCAGAGCCAGGAGATCAGAAGAGGAGCAAGAGGAGCAAGCGTGGGAGAAGACAGAAAATAACAGGTTTCAGAGATGAAAGAAGAGCACTGCAGGGTGAGGACACAGGGAGGGGGTACAGGCTGGTGTCACCCTCCACATGCTACCACCAACCTTGATGAGGTGTTTGTTGACCCACTTCGTAAAAGTTTTCTTCTGGACACGGTCCCGCTCATCTGGAAGAGACAAGGTCAGTTTACCTGGGGCTTGGAATCTCAGGAGGCACCCAGAGGTGAATACCACGAAGACACAGAAGCCTGGCCAGACAAGCCCACCTGAAAAGGACTAGAAACAGCCCCAGCTTTGGGGTCCTTCCAAGTTACAAAGACTAGCTGGAATCCCAGTCTGGCTAACAAAGCAAAGACCAAAGAATCTAGGCCCAGCCAGCTCTAGCCCAGACAGAAGATTAGGCCCATACTCAGCCCCCACACTGTTTCCCAAGGAGATGGGAGGATCCAGAGCCACAGCACCCAGAACCCCAGGTGTATAAGTCACACAAGTCAAGGCCTGCCCCACCCCACTGGCTTCCTCTCAGGCTGTGTAAAGGCACCGCAGGGCCAGGCCAGCCAAGTGCTATACCGGGAACTAACAGGGCAGTGGGTTCTCCTCAGGCCTCAGAGACCCCTGCTGCCCTGGCCCCATACTCCAGGCTTAAAGATCAATCTACACTGGCCTCTCATTACCGTCTGTTCCCCAAACCCAGGCCCCCTCAGTCTGGGCCCCCACTCCACCCTAATGCCAAGGTTTCCTGCCACAGGAAGCAGCTAGCCCCTTCCTGACACAGAGACCCATCCTGCCCAGTGGGGGTGCCTGCTACCTTTTTTCCCCTCAGAGGCCCTAAGCACCGCTAGGTAGAGGTTGTCCTCTGAGTTGGTTCTCTTGCCACCTAGGCCCTCAGGCTCACGAACGCGGAGTCGGTGCTGAGACATGGTGCTGTACCCGCCCCTTCGTCACTCTGTCTCTCCACCCTAGGGTGCTGTGCTCTGGGCACCCAAATGGCACACCAGGTCCTGAAGGCTGGGACTGCACTGGAAGCTCCCTCGGCACAAGCTCAGCTCTAAGCTGCAGTAGCTGCGGCCACTCCCAGTCGGCTACACTCCCCAGCAAGGCCGACCCACCCCTGAGCCCCACCCCATTTTGCCCGGCCCCCCAGAGGGGAGTGTCCCAGCGGGAAGGAGGAAGGCAACCCCTCCCCCATGGTCACACCCTGGGCCCACCAGAAACAGGAAACCCGGGTTTCCTCTGCTGCCCTGCCCAAAGTGGGACTCAGAGGTTCAGGGGGGGACCTGGCACTGGCACCAGGACAGCAGAACACACACCATCCTCGAGGCCACCCAGAACTCTTCATCACTCTTGAAGAGAAGAGAGGATTACCCCACCACCACACAGAAGAATGCCTGAGTCAGGGGCCAGCACTGAGGCCACACCTGTTTTAACGCTCCAACTATCCCTTCAGCCCGCCCACCTTCCCTGGCCAACCTGCAGAACACCTGGGTAGGAGGAAGGGACCAGTTATGCTAAGCCACATTTTAGAACTGCACTAAGAGGTGGCCAGGGCCTATCCCTCAGGCCCTAGACTCCTTGGGCCCCTACTTCAGGGCCCACTTGGCTTTCTAGAATACCCTAGGGGTTGGGCTAGGTTTGCCCAACCCCTGGCCCAGCCAGGCAGAGCACACCTCAGGCAAAAGCAGCACATAGCTGTGCAATGACTCATCTGAGCAGGACTGCCCAGCTTGAGCTGCAGGGCACCTTCCCAAGAAGTGCTGAGGTTGAGGGGAGCACCCGAGGGGGCACAGCCAGTGAGTCAGAGCTGGGGAACAGCTCTTAGCGCTGTGACTCACTAGAAAAGGAAGTGGAAACTTGGGGCAAGCTGGGCAGGGGGCAGTTTGCAACTAGGTGGGGTTCAAAGTATCAGCTGTTTAGGTTGTAAAAGGAGAGTATCAGGACAAAGGGCATGAGAGTCCTGGGGAAGAGACCTTACTCAGGGCCTCTGGCTTCCTCAGGCCAGTGTAGGAGCCACCTACGGCCAGCCTTGGGACTGCACAGTCAGCCTGACCACAGGAAAAATGTACCACCCTACCACAAGAATTTTCCAGGACATGCTTCTGGCTTGATTTGATCCAGCTGTGAGCTGCTGAACAACCTCCCCACTTTTCCACAGTGCCTCCAGGCCCCTCTGTTAGAGGAAAAACCCTATCCCTGCTCCCACTAGCCAGGAGAGGGCACCAAAACTCCACAGGGAGGGGGGTGCTTGAGCAAGCAGAGGGGGTTAAGGGCCCACCCCAGGCTGAATGAAGAACACAGTTTCAAGGACCCTGTCAAGTTTCTTTCTCCTCATCGCCCACATCTGAGGGTAGCACTCAGCTCCAACAGGACACTCCTGCTCTGCCCAGTCTGGCCCAGCAGCCTGAGATCCTACTGAATATCAACTCTTCACCCTCCAGAGGTGTTCCAAAATCCCAAATCTGACACCACACTGGTCAGTACCCGAATACCTGTACCTGAACACATGTGCCTGTGAGGGTCACACACTCCCTGCCCCACGCTGGGGATTGTGCAAACACTGGCTGCCTCCCCAGAGAAGTGGGCCAGCTGCCTTCCCACATCAGGAAGCCCAGTCTGCTGAGAAGGTGCAAAACACAGGAACGGGAGTGCACTATCATTCTAACAAGGGGCACAGACTCCTGCAAGTGGGCCAGGCAGTGGACAAAAGGGACTCAGGAAGCAGATGGAACTTGGGGAAACCGAGTAAGAGCAACATCCAGGCTCCAGCTCAGCCCCTTCTCCAGGCTTTTCTGTCGTTAACAGACTTCCAGGAATGTTGCACCAGATACAGGATGCTAGGACTCTGGACACTAAGACCCTACCCACAAGCTATCTCCTGCACCACAAATCCCAGAAGCCACTGGGCTTCTGGGTGCCTCCTATCTCCTTCCTTGGAGTACCTTCCAGCCATTCAGACCTCAAATTCCCTCATAGTTTCTTACAGTCTTGCCCACCCTGGCACCTGGGTGTGTATACCATTCCCCTCACCAGCCTACTCAGACTCAGACCAACAGGCAACTCTTCCCAGCTTGACAAGGCCCCTGTCTAGCCCCAAGGCAGCCATGCCCTCTTCAAATGCTGTGGCACGCTTCCAAAGGCCTCCCATCTCTCTGACCCACCTAGGACACCCTCCTACACACCTGTCTGACCCGCTGCCCTGTGCAAGACAGCTGACCCTACGCACCAAACCAGACCCAGAGGACGAAGCTGCTGTCCTCTAGGAGTACCGCTGCCCACTTCTACAGATGAAGGAACAGGCTGGCCAATAACATGCTGAGAAGAAACCCTCTAAGACTGGAAAGGATGGGCCGGGGAGACAGCTCAAAGGCGCGCCGGCCTGGCAAGCTCAAGGTTCTGCATATGATCCCTGGTACAAGGAGGGAGGGGCGGGAGGCTGAGAAGGAGCTTGGCCAGCTCAGCTAGCCAAGAGTCAAGAGACCTAAAGCCCTGCGCTCTGTTCCCGCCCCCGCCCCCCCGTCCCCGCCTCCCCCTTCCCCCCTTCATCCTGGCTGCCAGCTTTTGGCGCCGGGGAACAAGGGCGGAGCCTTCCACCCCGCCTACCTCCCATCCCCCTCCTCCAGAGACAACCCCCTCTCTTTTCCTTCCCAGGTGTTTCCGGAGTTGGGAGAGGCTGCACCTGAGCCAGGCTCCACCCCTAACCCAGCCTCTGCAGATGAACGCCCAAGGCCCCTCTGGCCCAGGCACCCACCGACGCAACACAGCTGCTCGAAGAGGAAGCCTCGCCTCGCGCGCTCGCAGCCAGCGTCCAGCCAGCACGGCCGCTGCAGCACGGCCTCCCTCTGCGAGAAGGCGCTACCCGCAGCCATGAATCCGTCTCGGATCCTTGCTTCAGCCCACGCTGGAGGATGGTTTGGCTTTCCAGTACTCCCCCGCCCGTCAGCTCCGAGACCCAAGAACCTGCCCCCACAGACGCCCCGCTCCGCCCCTGGCCGGGAAGCCGCGCCCCAGCCGGTGGAGTTGGTAGCTGGAGTTGGTGGCGTACCCCGCCCACGCCCAGCGGTCTGGGCTGGGAACTCCCCAAGGGACTCAGGTTTATTAGCGCTCAGAAAACTCGCCTAGACTGACGTCCTGAGCGGGGAGGGTGTTCACAACCAGGTGCGTAGTAGATTCAGGGGATCCTAGGAAGATGTGCGAAGGCCACGGATTGAGCCATTCAATAAAAAAAACCGGTGTCTAAACCACGTCTGGCACTCCAGGGCAGCAAGCTAACCAGGAGGGGAAGCCCCTTCCCCACGTGGTACAGGCGACAAAAGTGCGCCAGGGAGGAGACGGCATCTGGTTACTAACTGAAAAGCTGGAGAAGAAGTCCCCGGCCTGAGCAGTACGTTAATTTCCCTGCCCGCGGCTGAGTCACCGGCTCCGAGGAGCTCCCCGGCCATGCCTGGAAGCCCCATCCACTCTCACTCTCAGTGTAGGAGGGCCGGCCTTGGAAGCTGAGACCCATTAAGCCCGCTAGGGGGCAGCCCCATCACACCCCTGCATGGAGAATCCTGGCCAGAGACGCACTGCATTAGGATAGTCCCTCTGCCCAGAAGCCCTGGTGCAGAACTGCCCAATCCCAGGGGTATTCAAGCTCCATTCACTTCAGCTCCGCCCTATCCTGTGCTGGGCCTAGCTGCCTCGGGACTACAGCCCAAGAACTGGTGACTTTGAGCATGGGAGGGCAGGGCACGGCCTGGCTGCCCGCCCTCTGGCTGGTCCCGGGCATTGCCCGAGGACACTCAGGCACCTGCTTCACCTCCAAGTTCAACCCCATGCTGTGGGTGGAGCGGCCTGGGCAGGCCCGCCCTCAGGCCAGGTCAGCCTGTTCACCTGCTGCTGCAGTTCCTGTGCTCACTGTCCGGGTTTTGACAGCTGGGGAGGGACCTTCCTGGAGGAGGCAGGCATTCCCAAACCCCATGCCCGCAGCTGAAACTTCAACCCCTGCCTTTCCATCCACCTCCCCCTGACCAGCTCTAGGCCCATGATGGCTACAAAGCCCCACTACCACCACCATCCTGTAAGCAGGCAGTCTTCAATGAAGGTCAAGGGGCAGGGGTGCCGACACCACCCTCAAAAAACACACCTAGGCGTGCGCAGCTCAGGGACAGGAAGAGGAGGGGCGGGGAGGAAGGCGGACCCTCCGCTCCGCCCCGCCCCGCCCCTAGTCCTCTGGCAGAGACCCTGACGGATGAGTCCTGCGACTGAAGCAAGGGTGCTTACCTTGCTTGTCCTGCACCCGTTGATGCCCCCTGCGCCAGTGCCACACGGCAGCCAGGGTGACGATGTGGCCCACAACCACTAGAGAGGGAAAGAGGCTTCCCGATGGCTCCATGACTGCCACCAGCAGCAAGCAGAGCCTGCCTCTGTGGGCCCAGCGGCTGGTCTGGAGGGCAAGCAAGTCGGGGTGCCCCAGGGACTGGGACACCCTGCCTTAAGCCGCTGCCCTAGGGCACTATCCACACTATCTGTCAGCAGCGGCAAGAACAACGTCCAGTCTGCTGCACCAATTCCTCCTGCCCAGCCTCCCCCGCCCTCCTCCCTCCCACACTCCACAGCCGGCTCAGCTGTCCCTGCGCAGAGCCGCTACGCTCAAGGTTAGCTGGAGCCTTAACCCCTGCCTACCCACAGCCACACCCGCCAGGAGGAGGGGCCTGCAGCAGCTCAGACTGGGCTGCAGCCCCCCAGTACAGCCTGGGTAGCCTTCACTCTAGTCTTCACCCAGCTGCTGGTTCCCACAAGGAGGGCCCAAGGCCCCACTTTATCTCCAGGGGTGCCCTCTGAGGACAGCTGCCAGGTGGACAGATTCCAGTGCCGCAGTCCTAACTGACCCAACCATACTCAAAAACATGTGGACTCCTCACAAGCCCTGAGCCCATGTGGGCCCCATACACTGTCTGAGGAGAGGCCAGGAGAGTGTGAGAAGTAGATTATGTCAAGCGAGGACAGAGCCTCTCCCCTCAGCCCCAGGTGCTGTAGGCCCCGTCCCACTGGGCTCTTAGAATACTTTCAAGGGTTGCCCCACCTACCGGGCACGATCTTCATTGGGGACAGCGACAGGAGCCCACAGGGCAGACCGGGACCGGGCGAGGGGTATGGGGAGGGTCACAGGCCCCTCAGAGGCAGTAAGCCTGGCGGCGGCGGCACCAAGGTGGGAGGAGGGCAGGCTGTGTGTGCGGCTGTCAGCAGCAGTTTGTGGGGGAGGGGATGGTGGGCAGGGGGCCCAGGAGATATAAATATCCGCGGAGGGCAAGCAAGGCCCGTCACTTGTCCAGACTTAGAACATGACGTGTGGAGTGAGGGCACCCCGGCCTGGGCTCACTGCAGTCCCATCTGGTTGGCCGTCACCACTGACACACACACCCCTACTCCAACCCCAGAGATGCTGTAATAAGGAGTCACCCAGCATTGGGATTTACCTTGGAAAGGTTCAAGGGGTTCAGGCTGATGTCCTCCTGGAAGACAGTGTGGTCTACGCCCTGCCAACCTTTTGAGGTGCTCTTGGAAGCTGACACATGGCTGGGGGGGCCTGCCCTTCTCTCTGGGCAAATCATTCAACACAGCACTTGGCCACAGGTAGACAGGACAGCCTCCCCAAGGTCACCCAAGTTGGGGTCCAGTCCCCATGTGTGTGCCTGCCCCGTGGCAATGGGGAGTCACTTCCACACCAAGACACCAGTACCACCACCAATGTGTGAAAGGTACAGATTGAAGGTCCCATCTGCAACCAGATCCACATCACACTTGATGTATCTGGCAGTAATCCAATCTCAGTAAACCAAGGGAAACAGGATGTGTGTGTGCACATGTGTTCATGAGGGGACACAAAATCCTGTCCCTCTCCTCCCAAGAGTCTGGACACTCTGAGCCTGGACACTCCCTCAGGCTCTGGTAGATGGACCCCATTTTATAGCACTTCCTGTCAAGCACATTGTATTAATTAAATCTTGTACTATGAATGCATCATGCAAATGAGGAAATAGGCGCAGAAATGGTAAGGAGGTAGCCCTTGGTCCCACAAGGTCACAATTCTCTTATGTACTTGGCCTCAGCCTTCAGCAAAGCACAAGAAACTAACCTTATTCCCTGACTTGGGATGGAGGACAGCAGCCTGTCCAGTGAAGAGCAAAAGTGGGTGAGGCCCATCCACCCTCCTGCTCTCTAGCCTCATACTTCAGAAACACATTTCTGAAGAGAACTCGCCTACAGTGGCTGGCTCTGGGTAGCGAGGGGTTGAGCTACCTCAAGGCATCCTGAAGCATCTGGGACACTAACTGCCCCAAAGACAGGCCACAAAGGGTCTGACTCCTGGCCAGGCCCAAGGCAGCAGCTGACTAGCAGCAGGAAGGGGCTGAGCGAGCAGGCACAGTTGTGGGCCCTTTCAACCTGTCCCCTATAAGAGCTCAGAGCCTCAAAGGAGCCCATGTCCTCCCAGGAGGAAATATGCCAGGCTATGGGCAACCCATCTGCCACCCAAGGTCTGGGATTGGATATCCCATTCCACATCTTATATCCTCTGAGACCCATACCTATCCCTGCATCCCAGATTCTAATGCCTAAAGTCAAGGGGACTGAAGTGGGGGCAGTGCAGTCCCCTCAAGGCCTCCCGCAGGCCAGCAGGAAAAGAACAGCACCATCTGGAAGCCTTGGTCCCTGCCCACTTCCTTTCTTCTGCAGTCACAGCCCCCAATGTTGCCGCACCCTACCTTGGCCCAGCTGGATCAGCTCCTCCATGCTGTACTTGTCCATGGCTGCCTGCTGGCTAGGCCAGACTACTCGCAGAGCCAGCAGAGAGGAAGGCAAGGCAGGATGGAAGGAAGGGGTGGGAGACAGAGGGAGGGCTCGCTCATACCCTGGTCTCCCCACCCAGCTCTGAGAGTAGTGGCTCCTCCTCACAGCCACCCCTCAGTCAGCCAGCAGAGCTGAGCTGAAGCCCAGCAGACCAGCAGGTCAAACCAGCCCAGGTGGCTGGAACCAAGTGAAGAGGAAACAGGCCCTGGGTCCCCAGCCCACTGGTCTACCCTACTGAGCTTGCCCCATCCAGCCCACCCCACAGCCTTTCTCTCCCTCCACTGGCCCTGCCAGCCTGGCCCTGCCACCCCACCCACCCACATTCCAGGCGTCCATGTGCCCAACCCATTCCATGAGGCCATGTGAAAGCAAGAGTCCCGCACTCTTCCACCCACTGTTGACACTCATTTCCCAGCCCCAAACCCAGCAGACCCTTCCTCCACCTATCTCCAACTAGCAGCTCAGTCCCAGGTACTATGGTCTCTAAGCTCAGGCAAGTGAGACACATCCTAACTCCCCACACCTCTCCCACCCAGCTGTACAGAACCCAGGAAATACAAACCTAACCTCACCACAGGACGGGTAAAAACCTGCAGTGTTTCAGATTTCTTTCAAATAAGCAAGCCGATCCACATGCATAGCTAATGTTCATCTCAAAATCTACCTAGATCTATAGCCCATCCCAAGGATATTCTGTGAAGCTTGTAAAAATAACAAGGACCTCCAAATCCCTTCCCCCATCCCCTCCATTTGAGGAGTCAGGATACACAGGTATATATGTCTGTTTGAAAGGGAGAATTAATGCCCACATGGGGTCATTTGTCCAATGTACTATCCAGGATGTCCCCTCAGAAGCAGTGCACTGCAAACACACAGGGTGCTTTTCCACATGTTGTGGGTTCATTCTGAATTTTGATCCAGGCAAAGCATGATTGTTTGGGGCATAAGTGAAATTCACATACAAACTGAGATTTCCAGCAGGGGACACCTCCCAAGCCACACCCTCTCTTAGGGGCAGCTCTTGGCAGGGCTGTTCTCCTTACCCTCAAGGTCCTCTTTAATTGCTCCTGAGGCTACCTCCCTCCCACTCTGTCCTCCCCCCATAGGTATGGGGATTCCCTGAGGCAGGAGCTCAGTTTGGGTCTGAACAGAAAGTAGACACCCTGGAACTGGGTGTGCCTGTGGTTCCAAGGTTCCTGGAGGTGGGGGATGGAGCTCATCACACAGACCAGCAGGGCAAAAGAAGCATAGTGGTCTGGGGATGGGTACAGCAGCCACTCCCAGCTGCCCTACAGTGTCCTGGCTCCCTAGCCAAGGCTGGGTGGGGCAGCCCATCTGACCACAGCCATTCTGATGATCACAACCTGACCTGGGCCTTCTGCAACTTCCTGGAGGGGGCATGCTATGCAGAAGGACAGTCTCCCTGGCCCACTATTTGTTCACTTTTGAAACTCTGAGAAGCCAACATTTTTAGATGTCATCAGAACCATTCCAGCCTGTATATGGTCCCATCATCCCCCCCCCCCCCAGCAATGTGAGCCTGGGGACACAGCCCTGGCTACAAAGCACACCCAGGACCCAAGGCCCTAGGCTCAGCCCTACAGGGTCAAGAGGAGGGAGGGGGCCTATAGAGCAGCCCTGACTCAGACTGAAGCTGGAGCTCATTTCCTGTTGGAAACTCTGAGCTGCCACTGGCGGCTGTGGCTGGGAAGGGAAGACTGAGTCACCGCCAACATCGACAGGGGTGCCCTCCACTCTGCCCACTGAGACCACACCCAGAACCCCCTCCTGGCAACAATGCCAAATGCCTGCATAGCTGGCCCAGCCTGAACACAGACCAGGAAGGAAAGCAAGAAAAGGAGAGCACTCCCCTCCCCACCATTCACCACACCCTTGACCTGAGAATGGAGACAGTGTTTCCACCCAAGCAGGTCAGGGTGGGCAGGGGTACTAGGTGGACAAAAGAAGGACCCAGAGGCTAGGACCAGAGCCCAGTCAAGAGCTCTTCATCTCATACTATCTCCTATTCACAGCGAAGTATGGGCCAGGAGATAGCTCAACAGAATAAGAACTTGTCTGCCAAGTGCAGGGTCCTTAGTTCAATCCCTGGTACCACAAAAAATAAAAATAAATAAAAAAAAGGCTATTTACAGTAAAGGGCCTGTAAATAGGATGAAACTATTTACAGGGAAGCTGGAAGACAACGACTTGCCCAGGACCATGAGGAAGGCTACCCCTCATGCCACAACCTCCCCAACCCAGGTCAGGAACCTACTGGCCTAGTCCAGACAGGCCAGTGCCCTGCCCAAACAGTTGTACACAGCTTGGGTTCTGAGCCTAGGTCTCCTCACTGCCTCCCCAGGATACTGCTGCCTGCCTAGCCTCCCTCCAGACCCCCTCCCATCCCCTAGACAAGCTCCTCCTTAGGTGGGGCACCATAGAGGGAGGTGGGGACAAGCCCGCCTTGCACTGGGGGACCCAGGATGCCCTAAACTTGTACTGAGAGCAGTGTGCCCCAGGACAGAATACATGTACTCAGGCACAAGCACATCTGTCCCCCTGGGCCTGGTCAGCATAGGGTCTTAGGGTCACAGGGAGGGGTCCTGCCGTATCCTAAGACCTA
Source organism: Capromys pilorides (assembly GCA_004027915.1). NCBI lineage: Eukaryota > Metazoa > Chordata > Mammalia > Rodentia > Capromyidae > Capromys > Capromys pilorides. The sequence continues at coordinate 36,129 of PVKN010002107.1, forward strand.
GTTTCCATCTGATGGACTCACCTAGGCCCTGCACCAGGTCAGCACCTCTGTGCCCTGGCCTCAGCCCCACCAGAGTTGCTCCGGCTTGGGCTCTGCTCTTCTCCTCTCCTCCCCCACCACATTCCTCCACCTTCCTTCTCCCCTATCCTGATGCCATCCAACATCCCAAGATGGGATCACAGAGCATGCTCATCATGTGCAATACAGAATCTGAGCCATACAACCATACGTCACATCCACTGTACAGACTTAAGGCTCAGAGGTCAAGCAGCTTGTGCAGACCACACTTCTGGAAAGGTTCATGCCAGCAGCTCTTCTGTATGCCCTCTACTTCTGAGCAGAAGGATCTCAAGACAGACAGGCCACTGGGACAAGGAGGAAAGTGTTGAAGGTGAAGACAGTTCTGGAGAGAAGCCCAAGCTAGATGAGGCCAGTCCAGGTCCCGCCCCCCACACGATTTGCCTCCCCACCCCAAGGTCCTCAACTTAGGAGGAGGAGCCAGTGAACCCAATGGCCAGAGCACCCAGCATCCTTGAGCAGAGAGGGCGCCACCTGCTGGTATGAGCAAAGCCCCTGCACCCACAGGGCCTAGCAGCTCATCGGCCTAAGCCCGAGCACTGCAGACGTCAACACCTTCCCACCCCTCGCAGCCTAAGCCAGAATGAAGCTGACCTGTGGTTGGGGAGGGCTCTGGGATGGGCATGGCCAGGGTCCCTGGGGTGGTGACAGCCACCACAGGAGTTTCAAGTGCCCCTTCCTCAAGCTCCTTCCTGCGGTAGTTCCGCCGTTCCTCTCGGGCAGGGTCTTCAGCCAGCAGAGGTCCCCGCTTGGGTGGGCAGCTCAGGGGCCCCTGCACAGCCTGCACATGTGGGGTGCGACGTGCAGGCATCACCATAGCAACAGGGCGGCGCACACGCTGCAGAGAGGCAGGCACAATCTCCGGTGGCAGGTGCAAGTACTGGCGTAGGTGAGCGATGCCCTCATTGGTTAGGTACCAGTAGAAGTGGCGCCAGGCAAAGGTCTCCCGAACCAGGCCCCGAGCCCGGAGGGAGGCCATAGCACGGATGACCTGTAAGTTGCTGACGCCAGGCACGTGGGGGTGCAGACTTCGGGGCCTTCGATCCTTCTTGGCCACCATCACCCCCTCACGGAAGAGCACCTCATAGATGGACCGAAGCTGGTCTAGTGGCATGAGCATGCCAGCCACCATGGCTGCCAGGTTCCAAGTGGTCAGCACAAGGACAAGGGCAGCAGGTGGGGCACAGCAAGGAGGCCAAAGAGGCTCTCTCAGTACACGCGGCAAAGGCGGGAGGCAGGCAGCCTCCGGCTCTAAGTTCAAGGGCACAGGCTCAGCAATGTGGCTCCGGTGCCTGGCTCTGTGGATTCCTGCCGGCAATGCTGCCTGCCTGAGCCTCCTGCCTGCCCGCCCTCCAGGCCGCCTGGGCCGGCCCCCTCTGACTCAGCAGCAGGGCGGCCCCTCCCACCCACGGCAGACAGGGCCCCTTCCTTGCAGAGTTGGGGGCACCCCAAGGCAATGGCCGCTTGCACTACTCCCCCAGCCCCTCCCAGATCCTACAGCTCCAATTTCAGAAATTACATCAGCTTCTAAAACACTTCTTCAAGGTTCCTAAAACTGAAGGGGAGAAGGGAATACAGAACACAAATCCCAAGAAAAAGTGGCAGAATGGGCAGAAGACAGGGAGCTGTGAGGACAGACCCTGGGTGTGGTCTCCTGGAGTCATAGATTTACCAGGGCCTAGGAGTTTAATGGGTTGTTTGAATGGGGGTGCAGTCAAGATCCAAAAGAGTAGTGGGGTCTGGGATGTAAGCTCAGGTCTTGAGGAAGAGGTCTGAGGGACAGCAACAGGGGCAGCTGCCAGAACACAGGGACAGGCAGTTACAGGAATCACTGGCCCCTGTCCATCAAGCAGGCAAAAGGACATCTCCATCTCCAAATGCCAGGCCTGGAGATAGTAGTCACCAGATTTAACACTTCCCATTCCAGGCCAACTCAGCAGTAGTCCAGAAACACAAGATCTACTTCTAGCCCAAGGCACTCTGAGCAGACCACAGAGTGGGGAACTTTGGGTGAGGCCCTTATCCACCCCCACTCCAGGACAGTTGTCAGAAGCCTGGAACACCCAGCTGCCACATGGAATCAAAGTCACCAAGCCTGTAGTGCCCCTGCTGCCCACGCAGTCTCATAACCTTAAGTACCTGCCCATGTTTAGGGAGGAAAGGAAAATTGCCTCACCAAGCTCTAGCAGCAGCCCAGCCACACCCATCATCACCCCCAGAGCCGCACCAGTAAGGGTCCAACCGCTTATATCCTGAGTGCCCCACTCCCACCCAGTACAACTCTCCATGCCATAGCATCAACCCCCACCCGGATCCCTGCTCTCCTCAGGCTGACACACCCATTCCCACCAAGCACTGCGAATCGGGAACTGATTATAAATAGGGCGGGGGTGGGGGATCCTGCGGTGGGAGTCTCTGGCCAGCGGCAGGCAGGCAGCCAACAAAGCAGCCTGTGGGGAGGGTTTATGAGCTGTCACCATGGCACTGGGAGCAGGCTGCAAACAGCACACACCAACACACACACAGACTCACACACAGCACAGCAGAGCTGCAGTGGAAACTCTGAAGATCTGGGCCAACTGTTCCCAGAGACTTCCGGTCAGGCAGCTCACTGCTGCTGGGATCACCCTAAATCCCACCCCCAGCCAGGCCCAGATGGGAAGAAGACCAGCCCCAGGAGACAGCCGCAGGAGCACATGGTGTTGGCAGGGGCTCATGGTACTGGCGTATGGATAGCAGGCACAGCCCTCAAAGGCCACAGCTCCAAAGGACCCTCCAGACAACTGGTGCTGTAGCCTTGAGAACAAGCACCAGCTGGGGTCCAGGCCTGCCCTCAGGCCAGCCCAGTCAGCCCTGTGCCCACAGAATTTTCTATTCTCAACAGGGCATGGTGGTACATGCCTGTAATTCCAGCACTCTGTGAGGCTGAGGCACAAGGATCACAAGTTCGAGCCTACCCTGGGCAAATCAGTGACTGAGTGAGACTTTATCTTAAAATAAAAAAATAAAAATGGCAGGGCATGTAGTTTGGGCCAAAGGCCCTGGCAGGTTCAATCCCTAGTAAGGAGGGAAAAAAATGTTCCTACTATACTGGCCTGTGCCTCAGCACCTCCACTAGCCTCCTGCAATCCCCACCCTGACCACCATACGACCTTTTTGTGCACTCACCCTTCCCCACCCAATATCACCCACACCATCATCCTGGCCTGATTAGCCTAACACCTTCAAATTTCCAAGCCCCTAACAAACCAACCCACGGCCCCAACAGTGTTCCCAGATGATCCCAAGCCACACACAAGGGCCCTTATCTCTTGAGCCTAAGCTGCTTCCACACGGGCTTACAGGGGTGCCGCACAGGACCCTACACAGCTCTCAGTCTGGGTGTTCAGTCCAGCCACATCCAAGCTTCTGAGCAAGTGAGGGGGCGGGTCTGTGGGAATTCCCATCCCGCCAGCAGGAGCATCGCCACCACATGGAGCGGCAGGGAGGAGCCTGGAGCTAAGTGTGTACACGTGTGCGTAAGTGCACATACACACACCATGTAGATCCAGGTATTCCCTGAGTCCCTGGGTTTGGGGCTCATTCCCCCACTCATCTTGACCTCCCCCTGCAATGTTGCAGCCCTGGCAACTAATGCAGCATTTGGAGAGCTTGAGAGGTGAGCTGGCTGACCCTTCTCCAGTCCAAAAACCACCAGGTTTCCTGGGCAACCAGTCCGAGCCTTAGGGCAGCCCCCACCCCACCCCCAACAGGACAAAGCACTGCAATGTGGCCTTGCCCGGGGCCAGCCCGCCAGGCGCCTCTGCATAGCGATCTAGGCTGCAGGGTGCAGACTGGGGAGGGGGAGGAAGGGGCTGTGGCTGCAGGGCTGGGCTCTCACTGCGTCCTTGCCCCGCCACCACCGTAGCCTGCTCCAGACACTTTACTGCAGGGCTGCAGAGTGCCGCAGCCACTGCACCCCGCCCCCTGCGCGCCACTCAGGAGGACTCCGGAGTCCTGCAAGACTTCTGTCTGGGGTCTCCTGCGCCTCCAACTCAGCACTGACCACCCCCCACCCCGTCCTTCCCTCCCCCCTGCCGTGCAGCTTCAGAGCTGCAGACGACCAGAAAGCCGCCTTCGGGGGCTGCATCCCGCCAGAGGTCACTGGGAGGCCAGAACCCGCCTGACTGCACCTTTGAGGGAGCTGATCTCGTGCTGAATGGCTCTCGAGGGGTCCATGTCTCCGTCTGGGGCTGAGTGCTGCGTTCCAGTCCCAGCAGAATCCAACCCCGCACCGCACTGTCCAGGCCAGCACCGCAGCCTGGGGGAGGAGCCAGGAGGTGCAGGGCGGAACTTGCCGGCCAGAGGCGGAGCTTCTGCTGATCAATGCTCCAAGACAGGGTAGCCCGGGGCGCATGCTCCCGGCCCTGTACCCACACTTACACACATTTCTCCCTATTCTGTAATGATGGTCCTGTAAACCTGCTGATTGTTGTAGCCTGCCCTGCCAGGAGACCACAGAGAGGCATGACCTGCCCTACAATTCTCAGCCTCTGCTCCCACAAGCCATACTTGAATAGCCTGCGGGATGCACATGAACAGAGCATGGTTGTGGCCTTGAAGCTCTAGCCACTCACTCCCTGCAGGAGACACCACTAGCCTAGAGCAAGAGTGGAGCTAGAGATTTGTCTGCAACCATGCCCAACACCTTATACTGGCTCGATTCATCCAGGAGAAGCAGCAGCTGTGCATTCTGTGGGCCCTGTGCCCTGCCCATACCTGAGTCATCCCTACCCATCCTTATGGGTCAAGATGCTTCTATGCCCCACCAGGGCCCAGCCTTGGCTTCTCTCGGCTGGTCTGCGCTTGGGATGCTCTTGGCAACCTAGCTCTGCAGGATCCCACAAACCAAGGCAAAGTAGCTCAGGCCAAAACCCTGGGGGTCCTCACCCCTCACAGCCAGACCTGCTGGGTCCTTCTATCTGTCCATCAGCTTGGCACCATCTCCACTTCCACCATGATGACCTACAGCTCCCTGAAAGACCCCAACTCCACACAATAGCAGATGCTCTGTTCCCACCATCACAGACAGCTAAATTAGATGGAAACAAACAGTCAGAGAGGGATTGGGCCCTTGAGGGAGTCAGTGCAGAAGATGAAGCCACATCAACATGGTGGCTGGAGGCAAACCAGAAAAGGGTCAGGCCTCAAGGGGAGATGGCGAGCCTGGTTACAAACCTCCTTAGAGATAAAAGAGCAGTTTGAGATTATGCTATAACTAGCATTACCTGGTTCAATAAACCCAGCTAAGCATCAGATGCACAAGTGGGTAACCAAAAACTTCCAGGCCAATCTATACTCCCTACTCTTTTCTAGGAATTTTTTTTTTAACAGATTCAAATCTTTATTATTTCAAAACTGTACAGGTCTTTTATAACATAATATTTTGTTACTTAAATGGTCTCTAAATGGTTGATGTACAATGCATCTTTTTCTTAAACTCAACCATGAATCACGATTTCATCAATATGATTATTCTAAATAGTCATAAATGGGGCTGGGGAGATAGCTCCGTGATACAAGTGCCTGCCTAGCAAGTGCAAGGTCATGAGTTTGAATCCCTGTCCCGTCAAAAAAAGTATTCATAATGATGTTGGGAAGGTTTGAGCGCCACAATAAGAAATGTCAACAGCACAGACTCTTCCCAGTAGAACCCAATGACTGCCTGCTGAAAGTGCTTTTCAGACTGCTGATTATTTATGGCTGATCTTAAAGTCAGTCAAATTACAGAGTTCCTTTTCTGAAACATCAAAGAACACTTTAAAAAATGAAAGAATTTGCTTTAGTAATCTACTGAGGCAAACTCAAAAGTTATGATTACCTGCATGCAGTAACACTCTTTAAACAGTTTTGAAGAACTTATACAATTTTATAAGGAATATGTTAAAGAGTGCAAGTATTCTGATATTGATTTGACAAAAAGGCAAATGCTGGTAATAACAGCTAACATTTAACACCTAAGTTCAAACTAGTGTGTATTTAACAGACAATTAATATGACTAGCTGTAAGCCACAACACTCAGGGTCTGTCCTTTGAAAATATGAGTTAGTTTGGTCCACATTTCTAGAGTTATCTGAATACAAAAGAAAAAAATAAACCCCCAAACCATTTTTAATTCAGCCAAGTATTTACATACCCTTGCTACATATTTCATTCTTTTTTGGACCAACATCAGCTAAGCAACTATACTTGTAATCCCACAGGTTGACCCATGTTGTACCCATATTGTAATCTTTTTTTTTTTTTTTTTGGCAGGACCAGGGTTCAAACTCATGATCTTGCACTTGCCAGGCAGGCATTTGTGCCACGGAGCTATCTCCCTGACCCCCTCAAACTTTACTTATGTATGTTAGGGCCAGCTCAGTCTGCCCTGGGGGAGGGGCTGGCACAACATGTGGTGCCAGGGATTGAACTGCAGTCCCTGTGGTTGCCTAAGCTTGCCTAAGCAGGCGCTTTAAACCCCTGAGCTATCTCGCCAGCCCCTCCCACACTGTAATCTTGCTGTATAAAATACTATTGACAAAGAGCATTAATGGCCACTTAAGTCAGGACCCTTCCTGAAAATCCAGGAGCTATTCTTCCTATTACCACTTACACTAAAACTCTCCTAACCACCTCCTTTGGTTTGTAACTTTACCCCTCAATGCTATGAGATCACCCATTTAGCATACCTAACATCTAATAGGTTGGGAGTTATCCCTCCCTTACCACCCAGCCAGCACCAATGGATTGAATCCAGCAGAAAATTTCCAAGCTGGTAGGGTGAGGTGAGATCTACCTCTCTCTGTATGCCACAGGAAATCAAAGGAATACATGGGCCATGCCCACACTATAGGAGTATATCCTGGGCCCCCTGTGCTAAAAGGAAGCGTGGAACAGGAGTGACCTTTACAAGATGCGGCCAGCTGCCTTACCCCCTACCAGACACAAGTCCACATCCATCTGATGTCTTCCCCTGGGTTCCCCTCCTGACCCCTCAAGTTCATACCATACCAGTCTGGACTATCTCCTTCAGGTGCCCATGCTTTACATAGGCAACCTACTGTGTATCAGGCTGAATCTGTGGTGATAGATGTGATAATGACACAGACTGCCAGGCAAAGAAGCCAGGTGGCAGCCCATCCAGCAGAACTAAGGTCCCATTCCTGTCCTACCTCAGACTCAGCCAGTCCAGGGCATAATGACAGTTTCAGGAAAAACCAGTTGCTAAATTTTGAAAAATAGTAACATGAGGAATTAAAACAGAATTTTGTGAATCATTACAATTAAATTCCTACATTTTAATAAGCTGTGTCTGATTAAACCTAGATTTGGCTTGCAAGCAAATCACACTTCCTTATTAGGCTTCTAATGAGACTGACATATTTATAAATGGATCTAAAAACTATAGAAAAGCTCACACATGAAAAAAAAAAAAACTTCATGCTGGTTCCTTTTTTTTTTTTTTTAATGTATTTGGTACAGGGTCTCACTGGGCAGCTTGGACTCATAGTGATCCACCTGTTTTCAGCCTCCCAGCGCTGGAATTACAGGTGTGCTACCACACCTGGTCTCGGCTCAGCATGCACAGGGTGGGGCCAGGGATCAAACTTCTGATTCCTGCACTTGCCTAAGCAGACACTTAGTCCGCTGAGCTATCTCGCCAGCTGCTGGTTCCATTTTTTAAATACATAAATTAACTAAATTGGGAGGTAACAGGACTTGAACTCAGGACCTTATGCTTGCCAGGTAGGTGCTGTGCCACTGAGTGATATCCCAACCCCTATAAAATTAAGTTTTACAAGACCACAGGATTTGTTTTTTGGACAAGGTTTCACTGTGCAGCCCAGGCTGACCTGAAACTCATAATCCTTTAGCCTCAGCCTCCCAAGTGCTGAAATTATACAAATATGCAACCTCTCCCTGCTTAGAAGACTATGGCAATCAACAACAACAACAACAAAAAGAAGACTATGGTTTCAAAGTATTGAAAGGCAAGGGTGGAAGAAGCTCTGAAAAGTTGCATCCTCTGAGGTTATGCATTACCCAGCTCCTAATCTCCAACCGCAAGTCAGGCTGTCCATTTGTGTGTAACCACCTACAGCCAAGAGGCTCTTAAGCCATAAGAGCCGGTCGTGGTGGCAGAAGCCTATAATCCCAGCACTTCGGACACTGAGGCAGAAGGATTGTTGAGTGTTCAAGGCTATCCCAGACTACATAGTGAATCCCTGTCTCAAACAAACAAAAACAAAAAAGTCATAAGAACAGCACCAGTAAAGAAGTCCCATCAACCTGCCCTACTGAACCCACCTGGCATAGTGACCACAAGGCGCAGACTTGGAAGGGTAGCAAGAAGGAGCAGCTAAACTGGGCATGGTGGCACATACCTGTAATCCCAGCACTCAGAAGGCTAAGGCAAGAAGATTGCTGTAAGCTGGTGGCCAGCCTAGGCTACAAAGTGAGTTCAAGGCCAGTCTGGACTGCATAGTAAGACACTGTGTCAGGGAAAAAAAAGAAGAAGAAGAAAGAAGGAGGAGGAGGAGCAGCTGCTAAGTGGGGAGAAGAGAGGTTGCAGATAGTCACCAAAGGAAGGAGGGTCACAAAGACCCTGAGGTAAAAAGTGGCTAGAGTGAGACAAACACCAGGACAGCCAGATCTCTGGCTGATAGTGGTCAAGAATCTGGAGGCAAGATATGTGGA
>PVKN010002108.1:0-44922 GCA_004027915.1 Capromys pilorides
CAGAATAGTCATTATAAAACATGCTGGCCCCAACTCACTGCTCTGCGGGGCTATCCTCTTGCAAAGCCCCCCCCCCCCCCCCCCGCCGGTCAAGCTAGGAACCACAGCCCATGCTGTACGTTTCCTCACTGTAAATAGACCAGGAAGGCCCTATCTCAAAGAAGGGGAAGCAAATCTACCCACTGGAGGTACAGTGTGCTGGGACTCCGTGCCTGCTCCACAGACAAAGCCTGGGGCTCAGCATCACCCCAGGGACATGAGGAGGTGGGAGGCTGTCTTTGGAGTCATCTGAGTGGGGGCTTGCAGAGGAGGAGGTGAAAGAAGCGATGTGATAGGAGAGGGACACGAAGAGAGAGGCAGGGCACAAGCTGTGTGAAGAGAAGCAGTTGGATTCTGCAGGCTGACAGCTGTCACATGGAAATGGCATCTGGCCTAACGGCCTCTTCTGTGCGGCTCCTTCAAGGGGCGGCTGCTGTGCTCTGGAAATCCAGGCCCGTTTGCAGCACTGGTTGTGAGCGTGCCTGTGTGCGTGCAAGTGTGCCCTGGGGGAGGGGAGGGGAGGGGCCGGCAGGCTGCCTAATGCGCCCTCCTCCCCTCTGCAGCCTCTTCCCATCAGGCCTTACCTACCGTGAAAAAGGCCCAAACCTGCCAGCTCCCGAGGAGAGAGGCCAATCATTAGGGAAGCACTGATGTGCCGTAACACTCTCTTGCATTCCCATTAAACAAATACTAAACTGCTAATTGCCAAAATGGAGCTCCACCACTCTGACCGAACAGGGGAAGGGTTTATAATTACCAAGTGTGAAAATGCACAGCCTGTAAATAACCACCTTATCTGTCCTAATACAGTCTGATATTGATGGGCATGAAATAAACATCAGGACCAAATGGAAAAATCATCCCCATCTCCTGTGGCCAATGCAATCTCGGACGGTGACAAGCGTGGCTGCTGCCATCCTTCGGGAGGGAGGGGAGGAGAAAGGAGTTTTGCAGGCTTGGAAAGTGCAGGTTCCAGTCTCAGATTCAGCAGTCCCTTGGGCCATCTGTAGCTTTTTTTTTTTTTTTTCCTGTAGGCAAAACAGGGCTGCTAAATTCCACGGCTTGATGATGGGATGGAGGACAGCGCTGGGGCAGGGGACATTGGACAGCATAAGCCTCCAGATACCCTCTCCCTGTCCCCTTTAATGGACCAGCTGGTGAGGATGAAGAATGAAGGAGGGGGAGAGCTTAGTGAAGGTGACACATTTGTTCATTAAACCAGTACTTACTGGGGCCCTTCTGCCTGCCCAACCCGTATTTGGTTGCAGAGCATAGATGAAAAGCACGTAGGCAGATGTGTGATGACCACGGGGCTTCTGCCACCCCCAGGCCCAGGTGAATCTCTATCCTCTACCATCCCCCCTCTGCTGAAGGTGCTCCCTCAGATTCCAGAGCCCACCACGTGCCCTGGCAACACCAAGGAAGGGGCTAGGGATGTATCCCTCGGACCGGACCTCTGGAACCCCAGAGCCCCTCTCCCTATTGTCCCATGGTTCTGATACCTCAGTGGGCTGAAGGTCAATAACTAGGGGAGACGAAGATGCCCGTGTCTCAGAATCACAGAGTGGGGAGCTGGAGTGACCTGGTGTCCCCGCTCCACTCGCCTCCCAATGCAGGAATCCCTTCTGCAAGGCTGCTTGGGTCTCAGGGGAGCTGTGCCACCCAAATTCAGCAGCTGTAGCACTCAGAGGCTGGAAATAGCAGCTCCCTCAGCTCCGCAGCCCAGTTCTGGCGTGAGGCAGAATTCTGTGAACTGCAGCAGAGTCGGTGCTCTGGGCTCCACCCACCTCCCAAGTTTCCTCAGCATCTAAATTAGCTCCTGCTCTGTCCTCCTGCTGCCTGAGGGCCAATCTCCCTGCCTTCTTGGCCCTAATGTCAGCTCCAGAGTCCTTACCAGATACCCCATGGGTTGCTCAGTCATAGTCCTGGCCCAAAGACCTCATCAAAAATAAACAAAATGAAGGAGGCTCAGAACTGTGGACTGTTGTTAAAGGCCTTCTACTTTACTTTTAAATTCCCGAAGCATTTTCAAATAATGGCTAACACAACACTGCTGAGAATGAAGTTCAAGTGCAGCTACGGGCGAATGATTCCGTCATTTGTCAGTTACTTCCTGTTCAGAGTCCATCATAAAATCTCCACAGCAGAAAGGATCAGAAGTCCGGCCCACTCGTTTTCCACAGAAACCAAAGGACTCAGAGGGATTCCACGGCCACAGGTAGAGCCATGGTTGGCAAAAGGAACCTGGCACAGCCTCCTGTGCCATGGGTTCAAATCCTGACCCATATTCTTCACCCATTCATGGTGAAGACATTCCAAGGAGGATTAGTTTTCTTACATAAAATGGAGCAATAATCACTATTTACCTTCTCAGCTTCGAGAAGTAGAAATTACTGATGTAATACTACATACCCGGGGGAGGTGTCTGCCCGGTGTCATCACCGGTGCACATCCTAGTCCTGACACACACACAGACGCTCCACAAGTTTAAGTATCTGTTAGCGAGGGCCGGATAACAGACTAGCAGACTTTGCCCTGACTGCCATACATTCCAGTCTGGTGAAATCAGTACGGATACACGAGGCTTAGCCGCACAAGTGTACCTGGCTTTATGAGATCTGCTGCAGGGAATCGTATGCAAACACATTGTGCTTTAGAAGCACAAAGGAATGGAAAAGCAGTGCACTCTCTGAGGATGGAAAGCTCCCTGAAACGAATAGGAATAAACCGCTGGTCTACGGTTTGGATGGGTCTCCAGGGAATTCAGCTGAGTTGAAAAAAGGCAACCTCAAAGGCTTATGACATACTGTGTGATTTCATTTCTGTAACACTCTCTAAATGACAAAATTATTGCAACAGGGAATACAGGTCAGCGACTGCCAGGGGGCGGGTGGGGAGAGGGTGACGATGTGGAGGGACACAAAGAGCTTCTCTGTGGCAATGGGACAGCTCTGTAATTTGACGGTAACGACAGTCACTAGCATGCCCACAGGAGATACAGCTTCCAAGAACATACACGTGTACATGCGAACACGTGTACAAATCGCGCTGGGTTGTGACCATGTACGCACTGGGTTCCTGGTTTTAACAATGCTCGATGGTTAAAGGTGGAAGTATCACTGTGGCAAGCCAGGTGAGAGGCCCGCCAGAGCTCCATGTACTATTTTTACAACTTCTTGCAAGTCCCAGACTATTTAAAAATAAAAACGTATAATACCAATAAAAGAAACCACAAGGGGGCTCATTATTTCATGAAACTCTGGCAGTTCAGTTTATAATGCAAACAATTATGCCCTAATCTCTCTTGATTTGGATAAAGTAGGCATAAATAAGGTACACAGATGGTAGAAGACATAGCCCTTGCCCGTTCTTGCACTCGATGCTGGCATATGCGGCTCTGAAAGGCCGTTCTGTCGCACGAATACCTGTGCGACGATCAATACACGTACAGCTCCGTACATCCTGCTTGGCACCAAGCAGAGTGACACAAAAGCAGGCGCCCCATCAGCACCCACTGGTCAGAGGCCACAAGAGCTTTTGCAGGGTTAAGAAAAACTACTCAGAAAAGAGCATCCCTCCTAGAAGTTTCCAATTGGTCTTTTTTGAAGGCTGCCTCACTTAGGTTTTGAAATATGTATCATGTATGTTACCAAAGAAATGGAGCTTACTACTGTAACACTTGAGGTATGGAACATCCTTTGTCTACACTCATCAACACTGTCCTGGAGGTTTTTTGCAGATGAAGCGATGGGGGTATTCGATGGGGGTATTCGTCCTAAAGCAAGGACGCCTGAGCTGTTAATTGGCCCTCATGTGGCTTGGGATGGGTTACTCATTTGCTCAACAGACTTCTTTTGAAATAATGAAATCAACTTTAGGCCCTCGTATTCTTTCGGAGGACCCCCAACAGGGCAACACCCGGCCTGTCCATTGTTTTCAAATCATGACTCAGATCTTTGCCAATGAGAACTGACAGAATAACCAACTCATCTTCATCCCCCACGCCACACAACTCCCTCAAGGGGACAAAAGAAGACAGAGGGAAAAACCCACATGTACCCTTAAAAAAAAAAAAAAAAAGTACCAACTCAAGCTGCTTCAAGACCCAACAAGCATGTTTTCCTTTCATTTATTTTTACATCAACACTCTGAAGGATAAAGATCTTTCTCATTTCAAGAGCTGTCAATTTGCTTTAGTGCTGTGTTTTTCATCTGTTTGAGGTAAAGAGGAATTACAAAGCGGGCAAATGAAATAATGCACTGCAATCTAACATATTTTGGCAATTCAAATTGGGACCAGGGAAAAAGGAAATTAAACAAAGATGACAAGTCACACCACACACCTGTGTTGGAGCCCCGGCCCACTGCTGCCTTCGATCCACTGGCTAACTTTCTAACTTGATGAAGTCCTCCCCTCATTGCTGCAAACTGTACTATTTGTCGCACCCGAATTCTCCAAATCATTTATATATGTTGTACAACTCATACAATATTTGGCTTTCTGAAGCAGAAAAAAATCTCATAGCTGCTGGTGAACTGTCAGGTGCTATTACTTTAAATACCTCTGTGAAAAACACAGGGGCCAGTAGTCCGTTCCTGGAGATTTATTACCCTTCTCCACATAAATGAACAAAGGCAAATGTTTCCCACAAGCCAGGCAGTGTGAGCAATCCTCACCCTATTGAGCCTAAACATTAGAATATGAGGCAACTTTATAGTAAACTTCACCCCCCTCTGCCAATAACCCCTGTGAACACTTTTGTGGAATACTTTTTGCCAAATTCATTTACATTGTTCTTTGTTTTTAATAAAGGGCTCCTCAATTCCTCAGCTGTGTTTCTCTCTTTAGCTCCAGGGCTGGGGATCGTCTAAACGAATGCAAGCCCACAGGAGAGTGCTTTCCGCCAGCATAGATACGTCACAAGCAGTTGGTCTGAGGGTCTATGAGCCCTGAGAGCAGGCTCCTTAGAGCTACCACAGTAAAGGAGCCCCTTGCTCCTCATCATCATCAATTTAAAACCAGATGACTGGGCCGGCGAGATGGTTCAGTGGTCTAAAGCGCCTGCGTAGGAAGGCTCAGGCAACTGCAGGGACTGCGGTTCGATCCCCGGCACCACATGCTGCGCCAGCGCCACCACCAGGGCAGGCTGAGCCAGCCACAAAATAAATAAATAAAGAAACAAACAAACACAACAAGCAAACAAATAAATAAAAATTAAAAAAAAGAATGGGAAAAAAAAAACAAAAAAAAAACCAGATGACCAAGGTGATAATGGGCCCACAGGGTAGACTTCTGTGCTCTAGATTGGCTGGGCCACTTCTGGAGACTTAGTGGGAAGCACAAACGCCTTGGTCCCTACTGGGATGGGGTGATAGCATCTTCCAAAAGCTCACTGATTAGTCCCCCAGGGTTTCCGGTCACCCCACACCAAAGTGCGACTGCAGAGACAGAAGCATCACTTGCTGGATACAGCGGCAGGTGTACCTCCATCCCCACCTCTGGGAAGGGGAGTCAGGGCAGGAGCAGTGCAGGCAGAAGGTGAGCTAATCCCGGGACGTCTTCTTGGAACCCCAGTCCATGTGTTGAAGGCTTCGGCCACAGAAGGGTAGAGCACACCATCGGCTTATTTAAAAGGTATTTCTTTTGTTTGTTTGATTTGTTTTTTGGTATTGGGAATTAACCTCAGAACCTTGTGTTTGCCAGGTAGGCGCTTGTGCCACTGAGTGATCTCTCCTAGCTCTAAGAGGTATTCTTGACGTAGACTCTTGTCCCTAACAGCTCTTGTAGCTTTCAGCATTTTCATGGATTTTTAAACCAAAAAGAGGGGTAGGGGAATGCAGCAATATTTATGACCTTCCACCTGTGGAGCAGAAGCATATTAGCACCTTGCTTTAGAATATCTGGGTAAGAATAAGCAGGAGGGCTGCCTGGGAACAAGGCCACCACTGCCACCATTTCTGGCACCTGATCAATAAGGGCCTAGGTGCCCAGCTCTCCTCCCAACCCAGGCCATTCATATCAGCCCCTCAAACACATCTGCAGAAAGCCACCACTAAGAAGCTGCAAGTCCCACGGGACTACCCCTGAGAAAGAAGGCAAGGCAGCCTCCTGGGACACAGCACTAGTGTGACAAATGGTCCCAGTTAAGAATGAGCCAATAACTGAAAGAAATGCAGAAGGCACAGCCCCTTTGGCAAATGGGCATCTCTATATCCCCTGCCCCCAGTGAAAGGCAGGCAGGGGCTGACATTCACACCTAAGACCCCACCCAGGCTGCTGGATGCAGGAGGAGGTGCTGGAAGAAGAGGAACAGGAACACAGAAATTGCCCTCGGGCCTGCAGTCTTCAGCCAAGAAGTAGGTCTGAAGGGATGGGAATATCTTGAAAAGGAGGAGAAGACTTTTGGAAGGGGTCCACACATGGGAGCCATAAAGTTAATGCTGCTGGGAGTCCATTAGGCTGGCGATGGCTTGGACTTGAAGCTAAGCAAGGGGGAAAGAAAGCAGCAATCTCCAGACAGCAGCGACCCAGTGTTCTCTCTTTGGTGGGCTGGGTTCTGCAGGCTGATGAGCACTCCGAAAGAATACTCTCCTCACTCCTCCTGTCTAGTTGGGAGAAAAATATTTAAGAGAAACACTCTCCAGATGGCTGAAATCTCCCTCTCACTAGCCTGACTTAGCTATTTATCAGAATGGGCCAGCAAAGTGATTTTCAGACTTTCACATGAAGTGGCAAAACTTTGTACTTCCAATTCATCTCCCAAGAACTTTTCTACCATCAGCTCATCCATCCCTAACACCCCCAGAAGCCATGCTCTGTCCCATCTCTCAGACTTGAAAGACAGAGGCAAGGCTCCCCAAAGGGCCCTGTCCACTTCTGTGATGACCTAGGCCTTTCTGACTCAGGTGTGCCCTTCCCTACACCCCGAGAACTGCTCTCCGTTAAGATGGCCCTCTACTTTGGCCTTGAGGACTCTCCTGATGGATGGGTACCTATGACAGCCCTGGACCCTCTGGCCATTACTGCTGCTGCAGGAATCATCAGAACACAGGTTCTAGGCACCTTTCCCAGGTAGGGACTGGCCTCCTTCGCCTACCACCGCTGCCCCGGAAGGTGCTTAGGAACGCCAGGGTCTGTGTCCCAGCGCCTATCCTGCTGGGCTTATTTCCATATCTGAACTGGGGCCTGCACTCTACTCTGACACATCGGGTGACATTTAGAATTAAACCTCCTTTCTGGGACCGATCACAGCTTTAGAGGAGGTATTGCAAAGAAGGACCTACGGCCCCTGGCGTGTCTTCCTTCCGGACATGTGTGCAGCCAACCATAAAATCTTTCAAGCCCTACTGAAGGCCCTGAACTTAAGTCCTTAAATGGATTTCGTGCTCAGTACTTTAAAATGAGCGACAGGGTTCGAGTCACCTGAGTCTTTATTAAGTCATTTGTGTAGTAAGTGGGAGGGTTCCGTCTGGGGCCAGGATGTCGATGTGAATACCCTGAATTCTGGGAAGTCCCCATTGGGCAAGAACAGCAGATGAGGAGGCAGCATGGGCAGACTCCAATCAGTGCAGATGGCTGCCTGGGCCTCCAGAGCCTCCCTCCCAGAGCTGCCAGCTGGTTGATGCCCAGAGGGGAGGGGTGCCTAATGAAGCCCTCAAGGTAGCTGCCCTTTGTCCTGACCCTGCTAGCTCTCAGCAGCTCTGGACGAATAATTCCCAGCCCCGATGTGGTCCACAGTAGGTCTCTACTAACTTGAACTTGACCCTGGGCCCTTTATCTAACATCAGCTGACTTGGCCTCATGTCTAAAGCACATTAAGACCAACCAAAATACAGCTGATACCTCATTGTTTACAAAACGTCCTGAGATAGACATCAAACGGTCACTGCCTCATTCAAACAAATCACTGTGGAAGGCCCTGTCTTTGTTCACTAAGGCTTAGACTTATCCCCCCAGTTTTTTTGGGATTCCCTCCTAGGGTGTTCCCAAGTCATGCAAGACAACTGGTCTTATTATTTTATAGTCCTACTACATCTGGGTCTAAAAACAGCACTATCAATTTTGGCCCCAAGTCATATGGACCTAAGACTGGTGATGGGTTCCAAAAATCACATCCACTTTCAAAGGCCTAAAATTTATAACCAGTGAGGCTACTTGGGAGACAAATGCCAGAGATTGAATATGAGGTCACAGTGAAGGCTTTGAAAATGCTTAGAGCAAAGGCGGGATCTTTGGAATAAGTTCACAGCCTCCTACTTTGAAGAAGACACACCATATTTGTAGGAAAAGGCCCTGCTCTCAATGCTTCTAGTCACTGTGGGGGCAAAAAAGATAAACACACAGAGAGGAGACGAAGAAATTAAGTTGGACTAAATCATCCTCAAAGAATCTCAAAGATGAATTGAAAGAGAAGTAAGAAAGGATTCTCCATAGCCTAATTACCAAATAAGTACAAGAAAATATTCACTGTCTCAACGTACAACAAAATTAGCATCCCCAAGATGTATTTACCAAGCAGCAGGGAGGCTCGTGAGTCTGCGCTAGCCCTGAAATTGCTTGAAAATCATCCTGCAGATGTCTCTGGCCCCAACACACATAGCCCATTTCCAAGCTGTCAGAAATCTGCCTTCACAAATTTAAGTCATTCCCTTCCCAAGACGACGCTTGGTCTAACCCTTGCTGTCCCCACAACCTGCACGTGGAGGGGGATACAGGAAGCCTTTCCCCTTCCACAGGCACAAAAACAAGCTCCAGCTTAGCTCAGCTTTCGTCAAAAAGACTAAGCTCATGCAGATGTCCAAACAGCCCTGGAAAACATAGCAGATTTCTTCAGATCACACAGCCTTTTCCAAAAAGCAGCGTTCTTCTCCCTGCTCCCTGGAAGGGCAGAAAGAACTCACAATGCATGATGGCTACTCTCAGGGACAGAAAAGATATCACACCACTCCCAGGGAAGGCAGCATCAGCAGTAACCCAGACAGCAGACCAACAGCTAGGGAAAGAAGCAGTGTTTATCCCCTCACGAGACATCTGGAAAATGAAAGGCCAGGAGTCATCTTTCTCACATCTCTGTGCATACAAATACACCACGGAAAATTACAGATCCTGCTCATCTACTAAATGAGCCATAATAACCCCACAGGTTTCCCTGAGTCCTTAAGACACACCGCATGCATTTATCATGAGGCAGACAAGCGCAGGATCCACAGAACACAAAGGAAACCAAGTGGGCACCTTTCCCGGGGAAGGACCAGAAGCACCACTGCACCCGTGAAGTCTAGCTGTCCTGGCAGGGAGGGTCCTGCTCGGGACACACCTGGGTGAGGACATCTCAAAGAAAACGTCCCATCCCAGCACTCAGCGGAGATAGCAAACGCTTGCCCACTGTCTTTTGTGAATGCATGCTGGGGAAGTGTGTAGATAAGGCGAGTATTACATTATGATGCTTCCTCATGCATGAAAGTCTATTTTAAAGAGAGTCTGGAGGGAGGGGGAGTGGCAGTGTAAGGAGAGCAAGTAAAAAGGAAGACTGCTTTATTTAGAAACGTCGCTGCCGCAGAACAAAACTGTGCTTTAACTGCAAAGGCAAACTCATTAAAGTTTCTCTTTGGCTCCAGAGAAGAAAATCTACTGCTATAGATCTTCCAGAGAAACTGTTTTTATCTTCTACACACTTGTCACCTTGTCACCTTGTTCCCTCACTCCATTCCGTTCACTAAGTCGTGAACAAATATGACCCACATTCCATATCAAGATGACACTCAACTGGACTAAATAACTTGGGGTGTGCCCTTTACCTTAAATTTCATCTTTTCTGGGTTTTATCTCCCCTTCCAAGGTAGTTGGCGCATCCTACAAAGTTGTACAAACATCTGCTTAAGTCACTGTGGTGAGGCATTCTTTTGGAAAACAAGGGAATGGTGGTTTAACTCCTTAATTTGTTCAGGTACATTTGGAAGGCCCTATACACTCTCTGATTAAATAAAAAAACTAGGGTTTACCCCAAATCCCAACCTTCTATTATGCCCACTCTTGTTTCCAGGGTTTCTAAGCACCAGGTACCCTGCTCCTCCTCTGTACCTTTTGCTGGTCCCCTTTCTTCTACCCCACATGTCTCCAGGTTGTCATCCATCATGCCCTATTGGCCTCCATGCTCTGTGCATCTGGACTCTAATCCATGAAGAATATGGCTCCAACAGCTCCCATCTCTCTGGGGTGTTCTCAGAGCAACAGCTATAAATCTCTGTTGGTAGTTCCCTGCCACAATTGTATTCTGGAGCCTCCGATCCCAACAAGCCTTAACATCACTCTCCATAGGTTTCCAAATCCATTTCCTACACCTACCATGGGCTGAGACTGCGACACCTTGATTGCCTTCTTTTACCTGTTGTTTCACTTTCCAGGCTTTCAGTTGTTTAGTCAACCTCGGTCCAAAAAAAAATATTAAGTGGAAAATTCCAGAAAAAAACAATTCCTAAGCTTTAAACTGAATGCCATTCAGAGTAGCAGGATGCTATCTCATAACCTCCTGCCCGGGATATGAGCTGTCCCTTTGACATGTGACTCACTTGTTAGTAGCCATTCTGGTTATCAGATCAACGGATGCCATACTGGAGGACTTGGGATCAAGGAAGTGTTATTTTACTTAATGATAATACCAAAACACAAGACTAGAATGCTGGCAATTCCTACATGCCAAAGAGAAGCCACCATGCGCCTCCTTAGAGTGAAAAGGTAAACTGAGTTTCTTGTTTAATAAGGAAAAGAAAAAAATAGTATCATGAGATTGCTAACATCACAGTAAGAACGCATCTGCCCATAAATGAGAAAAAAAAAAAATCATGTTGCTCTTGTTAAATCTCAAAGCGCCACAGTGATGGCCACAGTGTGTGTTAGATAGTTAATATGGAAGCCAATGAGTTTGTGTATGTATTTATACAAAACTCTACAGTACATATATGGGGTTTGGGAATATCTGTGATTTCAGTCATCCAGTAGAGGTCTAGGGATGTGTTCTCCAAGGATTATAGGGCACCATCCCATTTCTTCCCTTGATGTGACCTCAGCCCCACTCTTTCCTTACTTTTTCTATGTATCTCTCATTTCAAAGACCTTGTCATAATTTCTGGACCTCACACAAGATGACCTCCTTCGTGGTATCACTGGCCAATACTGACCCCACTCAGCAGCCCGGTTACTATTCCAGAAAGACCACTGCAGACCTTCCACATCCCCATGTCCACTAAGAAATGTCCAAGCAGGCATGTGGTCTTGCCTTCTGTCCTCTGTCCCCTACAGGTGCACACCCCTTGATCCAGTCATTGGTCAACTGCTCTCCATTCCCTCAGTCCCCTCTACTTACGGGCAACCTTTCCAACCTCCATGGAAAAAGAAGAGACTGTATGGAAATCCAGGCAAGGATTCGCAGAGACCAGTCCCAAGTGCTGTCTTATAAGGCCACTCAGTCTGGGCACACAGCTTTAGATGCTGTCCAATGGGAGGCCAGGAGAGGGCTATGGGGTGTACGAGGGGAATGTGCAGGTAGAAGCAGATGAGTGGACACATCTGGGCCTCAGCTACCTTTATATGTCATGAAGGGTGAGGTCTGGGCAAGAGAAGCTAGTGTCTAAGGAATCTGAAAGGTCAGAGTCATGGCCAGCAGAAGATGTGCCACTGAAAGCCTCCCATCCTACACCACCAGCACCTGCGAACAAGCACTGCATTGTGTCCCTGGGCCCAGACCAAGGGCTCAATGACTTTTTTTGACTGACTTATGAAGGGCAGCTCTGGGGACTGAGCAATTGCTCTGGAACTCTAAAGACTCAGATTCTTGCTGCTGTGGAAGGGGTGACCTTGGGCTCACTGACAAATGTATCACGCCTCATCTGTCCTAAAGGAGGGTTTGCCAAGCTCCATTTTTTAAGCATATTACGTGGGCACAGCAGAAGCTGCCAATGGGCAAAAAGAAAGCACAAATCACCACTGCCAACATTAGACAGTCCGCATTTTTTCTAGCAAAATATGGATAGGATAACATTTTTACTAAAAATGAATTACATGGAGGAAAATAGTGAAGAATAGTTACTAATTTGCACCTCCTATGCCCTCAGTTGAGTGTATGTCTTCAAGAAGGTAGAACTATTGGTTCACTACATGTAAGCAAAGTCCCAGGCTGCTCCTTGATTCCCTGGACTCACATCAGTCTCTAAGCCACCCCTCAACTGTGACTTATATGACAGCTTGGGAAAAGCCAATTGGGGACATTCAATGGAACAGACAAAGACAGGCCTGGAGAACATGCATGAATTAAAAGGAAAACTTCATTGTAATAGGAATAAGATTCTAATCACTATACCTAATTACAAAGAAGAGTAAATCACTGAAAAAAAAATTAAGTATCTTATACAGAACAAACAAAGCAATTAGTCATAAGCAGAAGCTCAGGGCTTGGTGAGTGAGCCGGAACCCAGACCCACGCCACAGCAGGGCCACGGAACACGGGTGGGAAGGTCAGTGTGGGGCCCCTATGTAATGGTGTTGGGGAAAGGGAGGTGCCAGGTTCCTAAGATAGTACACGCACACTCACATGTGTATTCACGCACGTGAAAGCACGCACTTCTCCTCATCAGAAGCTTCTGATCTCAGCAGTGAATGAACATTAGGTGCTGGAGCCCAGAACCTCCTTGATGCCAAAACAGTAACTTACTAATGGCAGAGCCATTTCCTCCATTCTCTGTCATCACCCTTCAGTAGTTAATAACAGCAACAATAATAATAGTGGTTGACTCTTCTTGCACAATTACTTGCCACCGACCTAGACGTCCCACAGTCTCACTGGGATCAAGTGTCACACAATACCTTCAAGGAAGGCACAAGTGCTACTGTCACCATTTATAAATGCACTAAGACATGCAGAAACTACGACCCAGAAAGTACAGTAATTGCCCTCACTCACCCTGCACAGGAGCAGCAGAGCCTGGACTTAAATCCAACAGGGGATTTCAGGGAACCTGCTCTTAAAACTCTGAGCCATGTCACTGACCAAATGGGACAAATAACAGAGACCATTCCAGAAGTGTTAATGTGATTCTCAGCCCTCTTCCCCTGGGCTGCCTTCCGCTCTCCTCCCCAGAGGCCCTAGAGAGTGCCAAAGCCACCAGGTCTCTCTGTGCCTGGTGATCCATTCCTGTGTGCACCCCCAGAGGAAAGGACCCTCCTAGAAACTGGCCATGCAGCCCCCAGGTGAGCTCTAAAGCCCTAAACTCACAGTTGTCTCTGTCATAAACTGAAATTCGAGGAGACCTATAATACAGGATGACCTGCAAGGCTAGACATGGCCCATGGTTAAATGCATGCTCTCGCACGGGCCACCTAAATCTTCCTAAACATCCTAAGCCATGAGGTGACTTGGGATGAAGCAGGCTTTCTGGACAGGTGCATAAATAAAATTCCCAGCAACAGTGGCCATTCCAGGTCCATCTCACTGCCAAAGGGCAACTGTGCTCAGCCAGGCAGCAGGGAGGCTGGCTGAGTCAGCACTCTCTTATTACGTTCACTCGGTCTCCACAGAACCTCCTAGAGCACGCCACAATGTGTTAGATACTCAGGTACGGAGGAAGATCAGCCCAGCAACACTGCAGTGGGCAGGGTGGCCGAGCCCCTTCCCTGAGGGCTGCGGGCTTGGCCCAGGGCTAGGGTTCGGAGGAAGAAGCAGCCTACTGCTGGGGCTTCCTCCCTCAGCCTATACTCTTGATAAAACAAGAGCTGTGGCTGAGCTGGTGCAGCAGGTTGGCTTTGACAAGTCTGGTGAGGACCCCAACTTGATGCAGGAAGCGTTAAGGCCTCCAAGGGCCAACTTGTACACTACCACAGTGGTCAAGGCTTCATATGGAATGCTCTCGAAACACAACGACCTTGGACAAGTGGCAGGAGAACTTACTTAACTCCCTGAAGCCTGGTGAAAAGAATGATCTTTAAAAGGGGACGGAATGAGCTGGGTGAGAAGGTGCGCACAGTGAGTCCACATGCGGAAGCACGTCAAGGAGTAGCTTCTGATGCTGTTACTACTCTTCTCATGCTCACCGTTTTTCTTTATGTGTGCAGGTCACAGCAGAACCTCCTCTCCTTTGTTGCACACCCTTTGGGCAAAGCCTGGTCATCTCCACGTAGACCCAGGCAGCTCTTGCTCACTGGACAGTGGTGAGGAACCCT
This sequence comes from Capromys pilorides, assembly GCA_004027915.1. Classification (NCBI taxonomy): domain Eukaryota; kingdom Metazoa; phylum Chordata; class Mammalia; order Rodentia; family Capromyidae; genus Capromys; species Capromys pilorides. The sequence continues at coordinate 14,252 of PVKN010002108.1, forward strand.
GGCTGCTCTCCCAAGAGGACACTGGGGTCTTCCTCCAGGGCTTCCTCTGCCCGGATCTACCCTGCTCACTCCTTTCTGCACTCAAGATACCACAGAGGAGCAAAGGTACAGTCCCTGTCAGATGATGTTGACAAGAAATTTGAGGATAGGGCCACAGAGCCCCACCTATACCCCCATGTCACCAGGATGAGCCAATTACCTCTTGCCCCCCTGGGAAGTTGGATCGGCAGCTGGAGATGTGGGTTCAAATGACCATTCAGGAACTGAGTGAACCCCTACACACCACATGACCTCTCTGGTTTTGTTGTTCTAAGTTATAAAGCGGTAGTAAGATTTCCTGCGCCTCCAAAGTGTGTCACAGGTGACCAATGGCCAGAGTAGATTTTTTTTGCAGATGGCCACAAAAGCTACCCCATTCCACATGTCACCTACAGTGTGACCTTGAGTTGGCACCAATCTAAAGGCAGGGTCCGTGTCCCCTCTGTTTTGTTTTACTTGAGCCTGGCACTCACATGTATTATGACTTCTGATGCCAGATCAGAAAAGGCATGCTGTTTGGAACAGTTAAAAAAAAAAAAGGTTTATTGAAAGTGTTAATGTTTAATTATTTGACCAATCTTACATACCTGTATCTATTAATCTAAACAGATTTGATGATGAAATATGTAATGCAACCATTGTTAAATTTTTGTTCTTGTTTTGAAATTCTGTACTATATGTACTCTTGCTTGTTACTCTTTTTCTATCTTTGTTTCTGCTATTTTTACTCTTTAAAATAAAATTTTAAATATTAAAAAAAGAAAAGAAAAGAAAAGAAAAGGCATGCTGAAGCTTGGAGCTCTCACTTAAGAGGTCTGACTGCCCCGAGGCCACCATGGTGGGAGGAAGCTCAAGCCAGCTTGCGGAGAAAGGCCCCAAGCAGAAGTGCTGAGACCATGCAGGAAGAAAAGTGCCCGGCCAGCCACTCACTAAGCTCCTCTGGCTACTTTCTGTCTGCTCCCAGCTAGACACACTCATGGAGCCCCTCCTAGGTTCTTGATCTACAGGAACCATCAACAGTAATAAGATGACTGTGAGCGTCTCAAGCCAGTCGAGTGTTCAGGCGATGGACGTACCGATACACAGCAGGCACACCATGGACACAAAAACATGCTGTAAATGGACGCGCAGACAGGAAGAACAAAGACTGTTGTAAAAAGTTTTATGATTGTTTCCCCTTTAAGTCTGCCACTGATTTTGTCTACTGAACAATGTGAATGTTGGAGATGACAGTGAGAACACACACACATTTACCCTTAGCCTCTAGGGGAAAAGAAATCAAAACTGTCACCAAATGAATACTATCAATACAAAACCTGACATCTTAATCTAACCTGTGATATCCTTTATTTGTGCTTTTTTGCATGGTTGCAGGCTGAACCTGGGATCTTATATATGCTAGGCAAGCATTCCACCATGGAACACTACACCCCTGGCCCCGACAACATCCTTTAGAAGCCAAGGTTCCATGAACTAATTAAAAAGTGACTTGCGACTGGAGGACTCCTTGCCAACCAAGCCAAATGAGCTCTGTGCAAAGATCCTCCAGACCCACTCTGCTGGGTACTGTTAGTACCCTATTGGTTCATGAGAAAGAAGAGAATCATGGGATGGCACAGGTCTCTCCCTCCACTCCACACCTCCATACCAGAACGAAGGAGATATCCCCACCAGCCACGCCACTTGGATGCCGGGGTGGTCATGCCCCACAGCAGAAAACCACAGCCTTTGTGTCCTCAGTGTGGGGAGAAAATTGAGATCATAAGGCCGTCAGCAGCCTAGCACTCATCATCTTGACAGATACTTAGCTATTCATTTAAAAACAAGCGAGAGAACAAGCGTCAGCTGTATTTTTTAATTACTCCTGGATAGGACTGGGACTGCTTTGGCATAATTGGGGTATGGAGGGGTTTCCCCCCTTTGAAGGCCTTGTTGCAGCAAGAAAAATACTGTGTTTATTCTAATTAAAACCAATCCTTCTTTTAAATCATCCAAGCAATGGAAAGGGAAAGGGTGACATTTACTTTGTTGTGGGTAACGGGAATCACAGCCATTGGGGCTGGCTCTGCCATGAACATGTGTCCTTGGCATAAATCTCTCCCTTTAAGCACCGGCTCTCTCATTTGTAAAACGGGAGACTGAAGCAGGAGGATTGCTACAAGTTCAAGGCCTGTGCTACACAGAGAGTGCAAGGCCAGCCTGAACAACATAGCAAGACCCTGTCTCCAAAAAACCTAAGAAGTAAATGAAATAAATAAATACAATGGGATATGTGAAGAAAATTTCACATTTTCGCTTTCATGTAATCTGAGGCCACTGCTCCTACTTCCTGTCACTTCTGCTCAGTGGGTAGGACACACCAATGACTAGTTCTGCTGATATGTAGCGTATTCTGGGATGTGTGGCCGATGATATCATCACTGGTCTCCGTGGCAACATTAGGACCACACATCATCAGATGGCACAGGGGCTCCCTGCCACATGCCACACCTGGTAACCTTGTGGAATGCACGACCCCACCTGACTCAGTAGTTCTGGGTGGGGAATCTTCATTCTGGATGAAGACCCCAAGTTATCCCTGAATAGGTATTCAGAAGGTACTTGGAAAATACAGGGCTGGTTGAAAGCACAGTCTCTTCACACTGACTCAGTCTCAAAGCCTGTCATCTTGACTTCTGATCCTATAACCCTGAGCCAGTTACTCTGCCTACCTATTCATTCTAGAAGACAGGACAAACCAACACTATAAAGTACACCATGCACCCCCCACCCCAACATACATGGCTGACTGCCGAAGGCCATTTCCTTTCCTCGACTTCAGAACAGGGTAACTTGGAGCAGTTTTTCAAAAGGTCCCAGTATGACGCCCCTTCTCAGCACACAAATTTGGCACAAAGAGTCAATCTTAAAAAGCCCAATGGAATCACCTTGGCCATTTAAAGTGGCTCTATCTCTCATGGTTAACGGTAAAGGCGAGGGTGACAGCTGAACTCAGTCACCACAAGACAAGTTGTAACTGTGCTCCTGACAGGTGGATAATGTAATACTAGTGGTCATTATAAAATAGGTTTTACATTTGGGGGGCCTTGGTGGAGTACTGGGGATTGAACCCAGGCTCTCTTCTCTGAGTGCCAGCCATTGCTAGACCTTGTTATTTTTTGAGACAGGGTCTCACTGCATTGCTAAGCTCCCTGGGACGTGCTTGAGCATGCAATCCAAAACACAGCACTTCTAGAGACCTCTGGGTGTCCTGCTCTGTTGGCTCAGGTTTGGAGTCATCACATCCCCATCTTGCCCCTTGGCCTTGACGCAATCCCCAGGAGCAGAGTACACTGGCGACAAGAGTCCCATTGCTCCTGGCTCCTGGGCTGCTGCGCTTTGTCCTGGGGAGCAGCCAGAGAAGCAGCTTACCTGCCACCTCCCCCACAGCCAGACACCTGGGCGAGCCAGTCGGCCTCTGAGACCAAACGGCTGACAGAGCACATTAACTCGCCTCCTGCTTGTCAAAGCAATTAGGCTCTGGAAGGTGGTGGCAGCGGCTCCAGGTAGAAAAAAGTCTGTGTCTCAGCCTGTTCATCAGTCTCATAGATGGTGCCACAGCCCAGGAGGGCAGGGGACTTGAATGGGGCACAGGGACTGGGCTGGCTGTGGGACATCAGAGTCATTACAAACATCTGGCAGAAACACCGTGCAGAGCATCCCATAGCCACAGTTGCAGATGGAAAAAGGTCTCGTATCCGGGTGGCTCTGTAGGACGGGCGACCTGCAGGGTGCTCAAGAGAGAGGACAGGAATGCAGGCATCCTGGGTGACTGACAAGCTGGCCCTCCCTCACTTCTACTCTGCTCTAGTAACTACCCGTATTATGCTGAAATGACACAAGCGACAATAATTAAGCCCAGATCTCTGTGGATCGTTCGCAGTGATAATTCCACCTTTGTAATTCAGCTTCAGATAAACCCCTTTTGTTCTGCCTTATAACACAGATTCTAGTATCATTCAAGTATATTAACTGTAGCCTATTACTGTCACAAAAAATGCTCCCTGAGCCATAGCAAAAGACTCCCCAGACAAAACTTTATGTCATGTTAATCCAAGCTTTAATAACTATGAGGATATATAACTGTATTCTAATTGTGCTCTGCGTTCCTGCATACAAAAACAGAAGATATCAAAAATGACAGCCGCAGATCTCTTCAAATCAAAAAGCATTAATTCCCCACTCTGGGTGTCGGGGTGTGGGGTGAAAGGACGCACATTTCTAAGAGGAAAGAAGAGATACAGGCTTCTGAGGGTGGGGAGGATGCTGCAGCTGGTGTGGGGCCACCCGAGCTGCAGGCTGGCCAGGGAGGATGGGGGCAGAGGAGGCCTGCAAGGGGACAGAGCCGGAGAGACAGAGGAGTCGGGCCGCAGTTGTGAGGGCAAGTTCCCACGCTAACTCAGCCAGTGACCTTGGCCACGTCATTCCCACTCGCTAGCTGGGCCTTCCCCTTCCTGTCTGGATAGAGGACATTGGGCCACATTTACACGAGCCCTGCCAGGCTGCTCCTTAGCCCTCCCCGAGTCCCCCTCTTACCAAGAGGTGAACTGTCGCAGACCCAGAGCTCACCTGGACCCAAACTGCAGCCTTAAGCTCGGCCTGACTGAGGGACAAAAAATCGCAGCCCACCTGGGCTCTCTGTCTCCTTTCCCCTGAGCCACTGTTGCTCCTTTTCAGGGGTTTCCGTCCCTTTCTAATGCGCTGTGTCACTGACTCTCCATTACATTTGCTCTTTATCCTCTGGCTCTCTCTACTCCACTCTGCTAACACCGCGATTTGTTTCTGTTCTGTTCACCAATTGCTTCCTGGTGCGCAGCATGGAACCTGGCACACAGTGTGGTCCACGTGTGCGGCCAGGGACACGCTGCTTCATCCCAGAGCCTCAGTTCCCCAAATGGAGGGGGCAGAAGCATATGCCTGTTGCCTAGTACTGCTGAGATGGCAGAATTCAAGGGCAGATGTGCAAGCAACTGGAGTAGTGCCTGGCAAGAGTAATGTTCAAAGCAGGATGTTTTGTGGAAAATGAAATTCCCCCAAAGGCTAAAGATGCAAATTTCACACTCAGATGAAAGGCAGCTCCTTACATTTGCATCACCTTTTAGATCTCCTCGATTTCCCCAAGCCCTGGCCCCACTCCAGGTCCACATTGATCCCCTGGCCCCAGCAGGGAACAGCCACGCAGCTCTTGTGGGGCACAGGCACGTCATGAAGCCCTCTGGTGTGGGCATCTGGAAGCCCCAAATTAACTTGGGCACCTCAGAGGCCTCTTGGCCTTACAGCTAGCTGTCTTCTCTATAAAATCAGGAAGCTACATTTTAATGGGTGCCCTTGCTACAGGCAGGAAGAATAAACTATGTATAATAAAATGAGTATATTCTGACTGGAAGAATTATTACTCTCTGTTCCTTGGCCTTTGTGAGTCGTGGCTGCCTTCGCTATGCAGTGGGTATCACAATGGCCCTTGCTGCCTTACGGCAGGGGTGGTCACAAGACCAAAGGGAGGCATCTGCTCATTACAGTGGGAACAGAGGAGCAATCTCCCGGGCCAAGGGTACTGGGATCAAGACCGAGGCTTGGCTCAGCTCCCAAGCTCATACAAGCCCTCAGTTCCTCCAAAGGGCTGCTTTCTTCATCTGTGTAATAGAGATTCAAATATTCCCTGCGCCACTTGCCTCAAAGCACTGGGTGAGGCCGGGACAAGTTCTTCATAGCCTGCCGATCACATTCACTCCTACAGGTCCAGGGTATAAAAATGCCCCCAAGGGAAGAAGAGTGGCGCCTACCTCCCACTGAGACAGTTTGAACAATAACGTCAGCAGACCTGCACGTGAGCATGAGTGAGACAGAGCACACCAGTAATTCCAGCACGGGAGTGGGGGCTGGGGGCAGTGTTAAAAGTTGGAGCCCAGCCTGAGCAACTTAACAAGACTTTGTCTAAATAAATAAACAAACAAACGAATAGCTAGAGATATATAGCTCCGTGCCAAGGCCCGGGGTTCAACCCTCGGCACTGCAAATAAACACGTGCACAGATAAATCCTCGTCTCTCCATTGCCCCAGGAGGCAGGATCTTCAGTAGGTTGAAGAAGGTTCCCCACTTTGGATCCTGAATGCCTTCTTTAGCTGGCAGGGATTGAAATGGCCCAGGAACAGAAATCTGGACACGTTACGACCAAATACAGGCAATGAGAATGGTGCCCATCTGGGCCAGACCTCCACACGACAAATACTATCCCTTGGCAAGTGCTCCTTACTGAGATCTGAACCGCCCGCCTCTTTATTGATATTCTCGCTGTACTTAACCACCAAAGAATAAAAGAATCAGAAGGTAGCAGTGAGGGTAGAAATTTCATTCATCTTTTCCTTCTTTCTTGCTATAGATCACTATGCAACCAGATTTTATCAAGAGATAAATCAGACATTCCTAGCGCAACAGCAGGCATTCCTTTTAACCTCTGTGACGGAGGCAAATGACACAAACACCCAGAGCTCCTACTTCCAAAAATTCCTGGAAAGCAAGTAGCTAAGACAGAGGATGGAGGAAAGATGGTTGCTCTTCAGGTCTCTGAGGGGCCCCATCCTGGTGCTCCTCACCCCGGTACTAGAGATCAAACCTAGAGAGCTCATACTAAGCTGCATCCCCTTCCCCCTTTTAGTTTTACATCCAGTCTAAGTCACTAAGTTGCCTTAGGCTGGGCTACAACTTTCATCCTCCTGCCTCAGCTTCCCAGAAGGCTGCCATGAAAGCTCTGTGTCCCCACGCCCGGCTCCCACCTGATCTTTAGAGCCCGCTCAATGATGCTCACCACTCTGGGGGCATGGTTGGCATAAGAAACTATTTCTCCCCCTTCCAATCCAGCACTGGCTAGTGAACACTTGGATAACTACTTGAGAACACCCACTACCAATTATGCTCAATGCGATGATGTTTTTATTTCTTCATTTGTTGAGCTTAAAGGGTCTCAGGGGACTTACTAAATCCAGTAACACCACCCTGAGGTGAGCATGGGGAGGAGAGACACCCAGTAATTTATGCCACGGGGATTCTCTCTGGTCCCTTACTTCTAATGCTCATGTAGGATGTCTCCCCCCGCCCCCCCCCCCCCCCACCCCCGGGTTTTCATGGGGATTACTGAAGCCCTGACAACCGGATGGATGCCTCGCTTTACTAGAGGAACACTGTTGAGAATTACAAGTGAAGGACTTGAAGAATTCAGAGCATTATAAATCAGACACTATCTTTTTCATCTGTGTTAATAGGTGAACTCCAGGCTGCAAACCTGGCTGAAAAAAGAAAAAGAAGAGAGAAAAGGCTTTAATCACAATCAATTTCAGTGGTATCAGGAGCAAATTAAAATCCTAATGCGGTATTTGGAGAATGAAAATGAAGTTTTAAGAGAGGACGATGGTGACTTTTGCGGCGATGCTCACTTTCCTTCTGGCCAGCACCATCAATTCATCACCCAGGGAAGAAAACTGAGGAAAACTGCTGGCATGGAGGGGCTCAGTGAACGGCAGGAAGAGGACCATGGTGGCTTCGTAACCAGCCACGAGATGCACCGCAGAAATCAGCAGCAGCAGCATTACAGGGTTGGCCTTTCTCCCACCAGAGTGTTCGCTGGTTCCCAAACTGTAGGTAGAGATTGGCAGCCACTGGTCACTGCCTCCCCACAGTCACATCTCTGATGGGCACAATCCCAAGTCCACACTCATTTGGCCTCCAGCCTCTCTCGGAAGGCCAAGACCCCCTGGCTGCCAGAATGCTGTGTTCAGTTCACTGTGAGGTCTAGTGTCAGCCGCAAACACTGCCCCCCCGGCCGCCTGCCTCTTCGCCCAACGTATTGTTCTGGGCTGCTTCCTACCATCTCTGCTGGTCTGCAAATTATTTTGGATGCCAAGGTCCATGGGACAGTGGCAGTGCAGGGTCTAGGTGGCCTAAGAGCTTAGAATTCCCTCACTCCACAGCCTGCCCTCTCCAGCTCCCCTACCTGTCTTAGGCTAGAGAAAGGAACAGGAATAAAGCAGGTCAGCCTCTTCCACAGATCTGACCAAGTTATAAGAATGCTCTCAAATCCCTAGGATAAGCCCTTCATCCTGGTGCCAGGGCGGCCACAGGCTGTGAGTGCAATGCTCCACGAGGGGCACTGTGGCACCTCCCATCGGCTCACCCTCCTGCCCATCTGCTCAGCAGATGCTGCCAATAGGTACCTTGGCTCCACGGAGTCTAAGCCATACTAAGTGACCGGCTCCAAGTGTTAAGCTGCTGCTGCGGCTAGGAGAAACAAAAAACAAAAACAATAGGAGGTAAAAAGAAGGTAGAGCAAGTGGAGAATCACTTCCACCCCAAGGCACAGGCACTGCTCAGAGCAATCTGGAAGCTGAAGTTGAGAAACATAGCAGATCACCACGCTTAACCAAAGTTCTTTTAGGACATACTCCACTTCTGCCCCACAAAAACAAACCAGGGCACCTTGCTAAGGTTGTGGTCATGCATACACCTGAGATATCTTAAAACATGAGCCACGGCGTTTTATTCACAATCTGCCTCTTTGGGCAAGGATCGCCCCTTTGCCTTGGGAACCGGACATGGGAGTGAACCAACCCAACCACTGCCCTATCCCGGTTCACTCAATACTCTCGAAGGCCACACCACACCCTCCCTGGACCACAGAGGCCAGCTTCAGTGCAGAGGTCAACCGTCAGTGTGAGATCGTTTCGGCAGCCCCAAACTCTACCTGGAGGATGTTTAGTGGATCCCTGCTGATGGAGATTCGAGACACTGAAAGTATAGTGGCTGCCTTTTGGCAACTCCATGACAGTGGCAGAAGTCATCAGGTGTCCCCAATGGGTTTCAACGTATTATACAAAGAGCACAGAGGAGAAGACTCTATGTGCCTAACGGGAAACCTACTGCTAAATATTCCAAATTATTGAATGCTTACAAACTAGTCTTTACTGAACTCCAGGCATGCATTTCATGGGCATTATTTCACCTACATTCCTACCACAACTCTTCTGGATTGGCTCAATGATCCTCATTTTGTAGATGAGAAAAATCAAGCTCAGGGAGATGAAAGAACTTGCCCAGAGCGCGCCGAAGCCCTCGCTCTGCCTGCCACACACTACTCCTATTAGAAACCTTGCTTTACAGAAGGGGGTGCCGAGTAGAATGGAAAGCCAACAACTCTCTGTAAGCCCCACCCCTTGGGCTGCTCCACTGTGCAGTGTTATGATTTGCAGCGCTCAGCTAGGCTGCCACATGGAGACACCTGAACTCACAAGAAAATCTGCTGATTGCTTCTCTTCTTTCCCAAATCCTGTCTCTTAGCAGAGGCTTTAGCATCAGCAGAATGGAGCTGTCATGGGGCAGCAGACAGCAGTGCCTTCTAGGCCCCCGCTGCTGTTCACTTCCTGCCCTTCTGTGAGCACCCAAGGTGAAGAACATTATTAGGTGGGTGGTGAGCAGGATGAGGCCCACACAGCAGTTGTGTCGCTGGTGTCCAGCACGGCACCCCGTATGCTGCCAGCTCCTGCTCCTGCTGGGCTAAGTGAGAAGGAGCTGTGTGTGTTAGGGGAAGAGGACAGGGAAAGGAAGCTCAGGGTTGGAAGAAGAGGACACAATGCGGGATGGGCCCTGTAGGGCATACAAACCAGAGCAGTCCTGGGCAAGGGCTCTGACCACCGAGAGGTTGGCTGTTCCAGAAGCTTCTCTGGCCAATGTGAAATCCCAAAGCTCATTCTCAGAACCCTGGAGGATCTGCTTCAAGTTCAGGGGTCACTTGCCCTCACTGCGTGGACCTGCCCTTCTTTCCCACTCTCCTTCAGGGCACCTGCCAGCATTTGCCCCAGCCTGAAGCCCCTCCCTCCTGATCCTGGCCGATGCTCTCTTTCCTCAGGGCACCACTGTCTTCCTAGAAAGATTCCACCAGACCCCACGGAGCGAGACTCACAGAGTCGCTGACAGTGACCAGAGCCACTGTCAGTCTCACATCCTGGGGTCTTCCACAGATTCGTGGAATTGGGAAACTGGAGAGAGCCTCAGAGCTCAGGTCCAAACCCCTCCTCTGATGGATGAGAGCACCCTGGCCCCCAGAAGCCATGTGGCTTGTCCAAGGCCCCTCAGCCAGTTGGCAGCAGAATTGAGACCAGAACCCAAGGTCTTAACGACTCTTAATGGCTCTGATGACACATAAATGAGGATGGAGCTGAGAGCGAAGGCGCTGGGCCCAGCCCAGCTCCTGGCAGTGCCCGCTTCCCCACAGAGAGGCTCTTGCAGAAGGGCGCTGGCAGCTCTGTGCCAGCACATCGAATTTTCTCCCTTGCCATGTTTGCACACTGCCAGCCCTAATGCACCATCACTTTGAAGGGTATAAACATTTTTGACCTGCATTTCTGGCTCTGAAAAGTGCAAGATACACAGTGCTGTATCCTGAAAGCCAGGGGAAAGAACCAGTGAGCCCCCTGCCCACACTTAAGAGGCACCAGTGATGGTAAATATAATGTACAGGGCAGTAGGCAGAAAGACCTGTCCAAGGAGAGGAAATTGCAGCCCTTCTCTGATTATCTTTCATTATTCAACCGAGCTTCCGCAATGCTGAAGGAAGCGGATATTTAGGATGTGTGGAAATATCGTTTCCTCCTGGGATGATGAGGGGGTGGCGGCACGGCTGTATCCCAGTGAGTTTCCCTATGGTTCTCGCTAGTAAGCCTAGCACTGCACTCAAGAGAGATGAGGGAAACTCAGACCGGCCCACTGGGGCGCAGGGGTATGCACTCGAAGGCAGTGCTGGCTGCGGCCCTGCACACCTTCCTCTGGATCTCTTCATCTAGTCCCTCATGCAGCTACTGTGGGCCCACCATGGGCCTGGCACAGAGCTCAGGGTTGCGAGCAGCCCACGGGCTAGTGGCATAACAGATAGGCAAAGAAGCAACGCAAGGCACCGGCTGTGTGTATGGGGGTGGGGGGCGCACGGCACAAAGAGCTACCAGGATGGAGGAAGCAGTGGGTAAGGAAGGAGCAGGTAGACTGTAGGCAGACATCCACTGGCACAGGGACAGACACGGGAAGCGGACAGAGGAAGGGGATCCAAGGAAAGAACACAGCGCATTGAAAGAAACAGAGAAAAAGAAAGCACGCAGGACATCCAGGTCAAGGAGGCCAAAGTTGCGCACATGAGAAGGCCGAGACGTGGAGCCCTCGCGTCCCACACTGTACTGATAAAGGGCGTCACTCGCTCTCCCACTGAAATGCAACCCAGCCTTCAAGTCTAGTGCAAGCGCCAGCTTTTCACCTCCCCGCCTGGCAAGCTTTGCCCCCTTCTCTCTCCTTGTATTGTGGTGTCTGCTGCGGTCTTGTCCATTAGACTCTGTGTCCCTTGCAGATAGGGACACTGGTGACATGTATCTTTGAAGCCCTCAGCAAGCTTCAGACAAAGTAAGTCCTCACTCAGTAAGTCTGGCAAAACACCGAAACATCACAGGAGACAATAAACCGTTGAGGTGGTAGGGCTAAACGTGCTCTTTCGAACTGATTCTCATTCCCAGACTCTAGACTGGTCATCATTTATATCTTCTCATCTCAGAATGAATGATGGTCCTCTGAATTCAGGGCTAAATGACAACTTATCCAAAGCAGAAATGAGAAGGCTTTCCCACCAGTAAATAAGATTTCTAAGCACAAATCCACAGAAGATGAGTTTGACAAAAGAGGGTGAAATAAACCCTATCTATCGCTTGCACATAAGGCAAAGAAATCACTTTCAAGTTCTGTGCAAGATAAAAGTTATATAAACACCATTTCTGCATGATTCCAATGACCTAAACTATCCTCAGAGTCTTACTTTGGCCATATGAAAGCCTTGATTTTGCTGGGTTGGGTTTTTGTTTTGTTTTGCCCTGCCCTATAGAAAGAAGACTCAACTCATTTGGATTAACTGAAGTGAAAAGAAAGCGATATCTCTGCTCTAATTCCACAAGTCTAAGAAAGCCCCTTACAAACGCATTTTTGTTCTCGAATCCTTGCGAACCTGTTGATTACAGAGAGGTATTGTCTGCATTTGCTAGGAGAAAAACGTACCCGTGCAAAGTCTCTCCCTCACCAACTGGGCTGCTGAAATGCTGCTCCCACCTGAAAGGGTGTTCAAAGCCAGGGAGCAATTTTCTCAAGTGGGGAAACTCACTGCAGAAGCTGTTATTCTGACACCACATCCTTGAGAGGTGACTGAGGGAATGAACCTCGCTGGAGACACTGAAGGGACCTCCATCCCAGGGCTCTCATGGAAGGAATGGGGTCAGGTACAACAGTGTGGCCCCAGTGCGCTGGGTGGGGGTGGGGTACAAGCAGTCTCAGCCTGCAAGGCTAGAAAGGGCTCAGAGCACAGGTGCAGCCTTGGTCGCCATATTCCCTGTCGCCTCCATCACCTAGGGATGCCCTCCCTTCCACGACTGGAGGAGGAAGCCGCTGGTCAATTCTCAGACTGGACTCTGCCCTCCTTGACCCCTCTACTGCACACAGTTATTACAGCAAAGTGTTGCACAACACGTTCCAAGGAATGCCAGCCCCATAAAACTACACTCCTGTGGCCAAACACACTGCCTTCATCTGGGGGCTCAGACAGCTGGAGATGCCAGAGCTTATCTCCAAGTACTGAGGGGCCTGGAGGAAGGGAGGGGGCCTGTTGAGTCTCCTAGATAGAACCACAGCCCTCCTGCCCTAGAGCAGCTCTGAGTTTCACGTGCCTGAAGACTATGTGGGCTTCTCCTTTTCATGCATGGCTTCCCTCTGAAGAATCCTTAGCTGCTACTTGTGCAAATGATTCCATTTTTTTTTTTCCTAGGCATAGAGGCAACTGGGAGAAATGAAAGAAGAGACCAACACAGACACAGAAAAGCTCTATGTATTAGCCAGATGACCTTCAGCAGTGCAAGAACTTAAAACTCTCAATTTAGTAGACAAGGTGCCAGCTCAATAGGGACAATCAAGGGCCTGGTCTCTATCTTTCATCGTAGAATGTGTGCTGAGACTAAGAATGCCACCTGGGGATACTTTTCCTGAGACTACAGAGTCAGGCCTACTTGTTCTAGGCTGAGAAGGAGAATGTTTTCAAATAGGAAATGAAACACTGTGGGAACACACCTATGAGCTGGAAGTGCTTAGCTCTTCAGTGAGCATGCGCCATGGGACAGCCTTCACCAGGCACGTGAGAGGAGCCTGACAGTTAGTTAGCTCAGGTAACAGCTCACCATCCGGTAAGCAGAGAGCACCTAGGTGGAACAGGCATGCGCTACAGAAGTGGGCTGGCATGCATGTACTCTAGAGGGTCAGTCAGCCAAGTGACAGGGACACTCTTGGAGAGGGGACCCCTCAGTTTCATTTAGGAACATTTTCCAGCAGAGATATGCTATGAACAAAGTTTCTGAGGGCGATTTCTCCAAGCTCAGTTTACTCAGTAAACAGAAAAGTATAGAGAGGAAATGGCAAAGTAAGCCAGTGGAAGTAAAAATGGAGCAGTGTAGGGAAAAAATATTTAAAACCCCAAATAATCGAGAGAGAAAGCTTTCGAGGCCAACAACACAAAAATCAGTGAGAGCCACCTCTATGCAACATTGCAGCAAAAAATCACTGGATTTCCAAACTCAGCACCCACACAAAGCAAGCAAGGGGACAGGTGAAGAGGGCGCAAAGCAACTGCCTCGGAGGCCAAGAACAGTCAGAGAGTGGAAGGAGAGCCAGAGGGCCCAGTCCCCCAACAGAGATGGGGCAGGGGCTGAGAACTCAGGGCCAGCCACCGGTGCAAATTCCAGTCCTGCTGCCTGCTGGCTGGTAGAGCCTTGGGAATTGCCTCAGTTTCCCCACCCACACAACCAGCTCTCCATTCCCAATTACCCTAGCGTACTTAGTGCAGTGCCCACTGCTCGGACCTGCAAACAACTTACATTTCTGCTTTACCACTGGACCCTTGTTAGGCTCTGCCAATAGGCGGCACCAGAGGACACCCCAAGGCTGCGGGGAGGAAGTAGGCCTTGCCTCTTCCTTATTGCTTCCGGTTGGCTGCATCGCCCTAGCAATGCATCCTCATCTTGGCAGTCACAGTGCCTTTCCCCACTGGCAGCTGAGTCCAGTTTGCAGTTTCCCCGGATGCTTGCAGAACCAGAGACGAGGGGTACAACACACACTCCTCAGAGGCACCAGAACTGGAGACTCGGATCCCCTCCTTAGACCTGAGGACCACGCTTCCTCTAAACAGCTACCGTTTTTGCTTTGCAGTGCTTGCAGATTTGAATGCAGGACCTTGTGTATGCTAAGCAGGTGCTCTGCCCCTGAGCCACACCCCACAGTCCCACATATCTAAGTGTCGATCATTCTAGTAGCATCAGCCCTTCGCAGGGTAGGGACGGTGGCTGCTTCCTACATTTACTACATCCACGGCATCTTCCAACACGTGGTGCTCAGACCAGCAGCATCCATAGCACCTGAAAACTTGTTAGAAAAGTAAACTGGGGGGTACCCAGAAGTTCTGGGGCACAGCCCAGTAATCCTGATTGGGTAAGATCTGCAGGGGACCCCTATGACCCCTAATTCTGGAGGACACATGCCTCTGAGTTTTCTTCTACCCTTTGAGTTCCCAGGGTAACTATCCCACTTACAATGCTTCTCGTGTACAATAGCTGACTTGGCTTCTGTCTACTGGCTGGACTCGGTTTCTGTCCCATAGGGGTAGCACCCCCGACCTCACAATGCAAATGCTAACACTTACCATTAGCAGTTTATTAGGAGGAATTAAGAGGGGCTAGGTCAACATTATCAAATATGCAAGAACACTGGATTAGGCTGTTGCCCTTTGAAAGCAAAGTTAGAAGATTTGATTGGGGTGAAAAGCACCCTGCCACACTCCCGGGGCCAGACTTCCTTAGCAAATGTTTCCTTTTCAGTCAGATCCTCCATGGATGTCATGCAAAACCACTCCATTTATCAAACGGTCAGAAGGCACTGCTCCGTTCTTAACAGTCGCACTCACACAGAATGCCCACGTGGCAGGGTGCATCTGGGGGTCTGGCCCTGACTAGCTCAACACAGGCACATTCAGATGTCCTCTGGGTCCTCATGATGGCACTGCTGCCCACAAAGAGGAATCAATGCAAGTTACAGGCACACAGAGTCTCGGAATGCCAGAGAAGGGGGCCCAAGTCATATAGCTCAGACTCCCTGTGCTTAAAATGAGGATGCTGCGATTCAGTGAGCATTCAGAGAAGAACGATTCCAAGGTCTCACGGTCACCATGCCGTAGCCAACTCCAGCACCCAGGCTCTGAACCCTGCTTGCTCCCAGTCACCCTTCATTTCCCTTAGACATGAGTGCCATGGCTTCATCATGCCATGTGAATTTCTTAAGTACAGTAATTTAACAAGCAGCAAGCAATTGAGCTGTTAATAGGTAGAGGAAGACTACAGAAGTAAGGCTGGGAAGTGCTTAGGAAAGAGCATGCCTGTTGGCAGGCAGTTTTCTTTGCCCATCAAAATAACAAATGAAGTCAGGCATTTACTGTAGCGTGGACGCCAAAGCAACTGCGAGCCCACAGCGCTTCCAGCATCTTAGGAGGCAGGCAAAGCCACTCCAAGACAATGCATTCCTAATGCATTCTTAAACAGATTCTGACTCAAACCCTGAGACGGTTGGGTCTATTCCAAGAAATGTTAGCCACTGTGAGATATCTCTTTTGGTTCTCTCTGTCAGTCTCTTTGGAATGTGCCAGATAAAGAGGCCGATCTTCATGAGGCCGAAGGTGGTATGTAATGCAGTACCTGCCCACCACCCAGATTTGTGTTCAGTTTTGCCTGGCCTCTGGTTAGGCCTGCGGATGACCCGTTTCCCACTTGAGGTGCCATAGCAACATGAAATCAACAAGGAGCGAATTGTTAAATGAATAATTTACTGATTTCATAAGAACCTGTCTTGCAATTTATAGTTCTATTATCTTTCCTGCCCATGTCTTAACTCCTTTGTATAAAAGCTGCAATCATGCTGAATAACATTTGAGGATCTAATAAGCATATACAAACTCTGTACTCAAGCTGAGAGGTATAGATTGATTCTGACAGCAGTTATGTTCCCTTTGAGGCCAAGTCCTAACACTGCTGTCTAAATTTCTTTGCCCCTTCTGCAAAGGGGTAAAAACTAGGGAGGCGATAACCTTCAATAAGCTTTATATTCTGAGATGTAACATTTCTCTTCCTTCGGATATTTGGAGCCAATCAAGTCAGAGTTGAGTGGCATTCAGAAGTATTATGTGAAGAAATATCGCTGGCTACGATCTACCAATTGTCACTTTAAAAATTCCCAAAGAGACTTAGTTACTAGCAAAGGAGTGGGGTGGGGTGGGGGGGGGAGTATAGTTTCAATGACAATTGTGGTATTTTAAAAGCTCTTTCAATATCATCAGTGATAACATTTCAGTGGCAAACACATATCTTGTTGCTCAGCCTCAATTTAAAGGATATTTATAAAGAATACAACACAATGAAAGCAGACTTATTTGCTGACTTATTTATTTGGGTGGAATAGGTTACAGATTACTCTGGCTCTGTGCTTCTCAGCATCATGGATATATCCTTTGGAAACGCATTACCTGTGGGCTGCTACTCTGCAATCTCCTCCAGAAAAATCAATCCAAGTGATGATGCAAGTACTGACTACAGAGAAATGCAGATTTTAACACCCTCCCGCCAGAAACTCGGTTTTTTCCCACCCATGATAGTCAGCAGCCTTACCAAGGTCCTTGTGGATGCGCATAGTTAACATAGGACCCCCCCCCCCCACCAAGTGGGTTTTGCTCTTTGGTGCCAGGGTACTTGATCACCCTTGCTATCAAGTCACTGAAAACTTAAGTTTCCATCTGGACTTTAAACCCTGTGGGCACTAGTACCCTGGACTCGCTCCTTCCTCCTCACATTCACTCACAAAGAAGTTCTGTAAGTGTTGTCACATTTAGGGACGAGGCTAAAACTGCCATGTTGTTGATGGTTACCTCATATGAAGGAACCACGCTTCTGTGACTAGGGTGTGGCTAGCACGAAAACTACTAGCTCATGCCAAGTTACTGGTGGACACCTCATGGCCCCAAGACTAGGACAGTCTGGTTCAAAAGGCAGCAGTCCTGAGAACATAGGAGCTCTGTGTAAAGTCTCTTTCTCTCTCTGTTTATTGTACATTGCCTCTGTAGCTGCGGTCTGAAAGCCAATCAAGCACATGCAGAGGTAGGCCTGGTAAGTCACGCTCACATGACCCCATCTCCAGATCCTGAATATATTACTCAGGGCTCAGGGTGAGGCAGCTACCCTGATAAAGGTGACAAGAAATCTCTTCTATAACTTCCGAACTCTCAGGTTGCTAGCCTGAGCTAATATCAACATGAGTTCTCAGGAAGTGGCACATTTTTTTGTTTTATTTATTTTATTTGTTTTTTAATGGTTACATGGATAGATGCTAACATGGACTTCCTGTATCTTAATTTTCCAAGGCTGAGATTTAAAATAGCTGTTTGTCCTGGTGACTGGGACTTTAGTGAACCAGTCAAGTGAACTAGAAATGTTACTGGCATTTTAATTGTTCTGCTCTGGACCTGAACACTGGCAAGACCATGGGTACATTACTTGATCTCCCAAGCCTGTTTCCCCATATTAGAAACAATAGAATCCCTTTCATCAGATCTATCTTAGAGGATCAAAGGAATCGTGTATACAAAAAAGGTTGGGTGATGCCTGGCTACACACAGGGCAGATCAGTAATGGCGCTGGCACACTGGCCAGGAGGACCTTGCTGGCCACGTGGCTCCCTACCCAAGTTACAAGGCTCCTACGAGTACACACACACTTCCTCTTTCACGCTGGCTTCACTGCACTTGAGAACACAAACTCTTGACCCTCAAACTTTGGATGCTGCTTCCTGCTATTCTTTGGAAGAAATATTGAGCTGCCCAGTGAATTAAATATATGGTTAAACCTTAAAGGTGAAAATGAAGTCAATGAGATGGTTTGTTCAATACAGAAATGAAAAAAACTAAGCCCATTCTGGAAAAGGCAAAGCATTCAGGACCTCTGAGGCCAGAAAAGGGTTAAGAGGTTTGAGAGATGGGGGAGACTCATGTACTTCAAGTAAAACTAACCTGCCCCTATCTCCAGATCACCAATGCAGGTGGGAAAGGGGCTACCTCTCCCAATAACCCAGCACTCAGAGTCCCATTCTTCCCAAATAGTTGGAACTATAGGAATAAGCTCGGCTTACCCTTTACTTATTCCTGTTGCCAGCTGTTTACCTACCTAGCAGCCTGAGACTTCCAGGTCACTCCCTAGGGCTCTATTTCCTACCTCTTCCCCTGGGAACTCTCCCTCACATCCCTTCCCTTGAAGCACACTAGGTCTTTCCCTTGCTGGGATGGGCACAGGATAATGGCACAGAGATGTTACTCAATGAGATTTCAACAAATGAACGAACATATGCAGCAGAAAAGAGACTGAGTAGCCATTATCTTAAATAATTAAGCAGTTAACATCCTTGCTTGTTTTCTGAGAATAAATAAAATCTTTATTTTAGCAATGAGAAGAGGGCATAAAGCAACAAATAGTTTCGTCTCTTGTCCAAGGCCAGAAGCCAGACCGTTTCACTCTAATATCTAGTATAAGACCCCTGGATTTCTTCCAAATCTGAGAACCACTGTGTGCTTCTCCCAGGGCAATCTGAGACCGCACAGTCGCCTCCCTCACATCTCTGGCTCCACATGAGAATTCAGAAACCCAATGACCTAAGCACTGGCCTTGAATGTAACAGAGACGTCAGTGACAATCTCTCTATCTCACTTGGTCTTTGGGCTAGATAGTACTAGAATGCATGCTTAAGAGGCCTGTGGCCTCTTCTTTCTTGAGAAAAGAAACTAAAATATTTGGCATTGCATCCCAGAGGCTTATGGTCCTGTCATTTGAAACAAAACAGCAGAATTAAGTAACAAGTAAAATTGTCTTCCACCAGATACTGAACCAACGCTTTTGCACTGGGAAGAAATCTTGAGGAATGTACAGAGAAGTCAAAAGGGCAACAAGGATTTCAGAATCTAGGGCCCACTAGGTGTCACCCATTCCAATGTGCCGATTCTGATACATGGCTTCTTTAAATCAGAGGCCAATGTGAGGCCACCTGGACAGATCATCCGCTAGCTTGGGGCCTCAGCTGGCGGCCTGCCTCTCTAGAGCAAGCAAGGAGGTGGCCCTGAAATCTTGGGTGGGTTGGTCCTCCTTGGACCAGGCTAGACAGAGACTCTCAGGCCTCATTCATTAATGGGCCCAAGCTGCAGCCACCATCCACAGCAGGGGAGAAGGGAGGATAGCTGTGACCCACTTTGTGCTCCAGGCGCTGCCAGAGGGACTGGTCAGGAGGACTAGACCAGAGTGCGACAGTCTCTTGCTTTAGGCCTTTAAATGCGTTCCACTTATCACCACACACTACCAGTGTTTCCACCAGGGATCCCTCAGGAGGGACAGGCATGCCGGATCCCCAAGGTCTCAGAGGACAAAGCCTTCTCCAGGAACACTGAGGCTGTCCTCACCCCCGCCCCACCACAGAGCACAGAACCAGGGCTCCCTGCCGTGCGCACCCTCGGGTAGGTTCTGCACCAGCACACAAGCACAAGTGTCATGCAGACGGCGCAGGAGGTCGTGAAGCAATCTGTACAGTCTTCGCAGACCCCGGGAACAGGGTCTCAGTTTTGTTCTGCCTGCAGATACCAGCGTCCATCTGTTTAGGGGCAGCGGTGGGAGGATAAGTGTAGGAGATGCCTGGGGTTGGGTCTTGGCTAACTACGTCTCTGTTGTCTGATGAAGGCCATTTCGGGAGCAGTGCAGCGCGTCAAGAGGAAACCCATCCCTGTTCAGCAGTGTCAAGTGCCGCAGCAGCCAGGCTCATTGGCAGTCAGCTTTCAGTGGAACTGCCAGATTCTGAATCCATTAACAGGCAGTCATGTCAGGAGAAAGCCCGACTTGTCAGGCGGCTCCTTCTGTGGGGCCCACATGCTGGGCTTAGCTCTCCAGAGTGTGGTAAACAGCGCCCTGCTCCCACCCCAAACACACATGCACGCATACACACGCACACACCACACTCCCAAGACCATGTGTCGCCGATCTCACCACCAAACAAAGATGGTTCAGGATTCTGGCCCTGCCCTGCCTTTCTACAGGTAAGGCCACCCTCAGGTTAAGTGCAATTCCTCTGCTTCCATCCCGCAGAGAAAAGCCCCAAGCCCAAGAATTCCTAAAGCAGGGACAAGCTGGCCTCTCGAGCTGAGGTTGTAGAAAACAAATGTTTGTCTGTTTTACTTTTATTTATTTTTAAATGTATTTGGCACAGAGTCTCACTGTGCAGCTCTGACTGAAAGTGACCCTCCTGTTTACAGCCTGCTCAGTGCTGGGATTACAGGCGTGCACCACCACACCCAGACTTGGGTCACTGGCTCAGCACACCCAGGGGCAGGGCCAGCTTGGCATGCGGTACCAGGGATCGAACCTCCATGCCTGTACTTACATAAGCAGGCACTTAGTTCACTGAGCTATTTCGCCAACTCTGTTTTCCCTTTTACATGTGGAAGTGAGATCAGACATCTATCAGAGTGGTTTGTGGTGGGCAGTTGAGGCAGAGGACCAAGCCTTTCCCTGCATGGCTCAGGAGCACGTATGATGTCCCAAGCAACCCCAACACACAGTTGAACCTGAGCCCCAGTATTCTCCCCAGGAAAATGAGAGCACCGCCTTCTTAGAGCTGCTTGAGGATTAAACAGGATAACAGAACACACTGAGGCCCTAAAGGATAGCAAGGTCCTAACAGGCAGGAGGGACCCGAGTCCTGGAATACCCATCTACATGAAAAGCCAACCAGGGACCTCCCCATGAAACTGTTAAAGAAGCAAGCAATGGACCTCATTTGTGTTAAGACACTGGACTTTTGGGGGACAGTTATTTCAGTGGCAGCGTTACACACTATTATCTAATATGGGTAGCTTCTTGCTTGTGATCTGTAACCCAGGTAGACCTCCAGATCCCCTTCTCTTAATTGGTACAAGACAGCTGAACAGTTGAAGGCTTTCCTTTATGTGAGGAAGCCATTCTACGCGCCCCTCCCACAGGAAGGTGACAGGAGGTTCCAAGCAGCTGAAAGGCATTGTGGATGTGGAGGAGAGGAGGGGAGCCTCGTCTTACCCTGACTTCTGCTCAGGGACCCCCAGGAAACACACAAGGCTATTAACCAGAGGGAGCTGCTGATGCAAATCAGCCTGGATAGCCCTATATGTTGTGAGTGGCAGGCACTAACCGTTTGCATGACAAACCTCCTACAAGATGCCTGCTAAACTGCCCTTTTGTGCCAATTAAAGATTCTCCAGAACACGAAGATTACACACCATTCTGCAGCGCTGACAACAATAAAACAATTTTAAAGGCTATTCAGATCTTCAGTTCACAGCTGACATTGTCAGGAGGGGGAGATTGTCTGTAGCTTTGTTCTTTGTTGTTGTTGAGTCTTAAGACTTAACCAAGGATTTCTGGGGGAGGGGGGAGACTGGCAGACCAGACAGGATGAGTTTGAAAAGCCTTCTTGAGTTTTTAAAGAAGAAAGACGAATAACCTGATGTTCTTTTCTTGTGAGTTTGCATGTATGTGTGTATAAAAGCCTACACACACACACACACACACACACACACACACACACACACACACACCCTGCTCTTTTTCTTACTAGCTCCTCTCTGGGGGTCCTCAGAAATGAGTCCCATGGCATCCTGGTCTCTCCAGGGGTCTGACATACCCTGAGATGTGAGATTATGGGCAGCACTAGCAGATATTTTTGGCACCAATTAATTGAAACTACAAGGGCAAAGGCCCAAGAGCTTTTCTTCATGTGTTTGTTTTAAAGGCAAATTTCCAAAAACAGCCAGAGAGTTTAAAAAAAAAAACAATTTTGAGTTTTCTAAGGGAGAAATGTATGCAGACTCCCTGATGAGGCAGAAGGGACAGGCTTTTAGGATACAGTACACTGCCTACTGGGTCTGGGTGAAAATGACCAGAAGCCCCCCAGATGGTCCCACAGTTGCATTCTGCACACACTTTATCCTGTATATGCATGTGGCTTCAATACACTCTCAACATCACGCAGCCAGCCAAGACCCAAAGGTGAACATCTGCGTCCCAACAAGACTGTGCTTCCTGTTCCCTGGACCCTTTATAAGAACAGGAAGCCTCTCTTCAGCTCCTTCCTGGGGCTTCACGCTCAGCCTCAACACCTCTCCCTGGCTGCATACAGGAGGCGATTAATAAGCACTTTCACACACTGGTCTAGTGTATGCGGTACCTCAGGAGCCCGAGATCACCTTAGCATCCCAAAGTATACACAGTCCTGCTCCCATGTAAAGCAACAGAACCCAGGGCAGGCAATGGGTGGAAGACATGGGCATCAAGAAAAAAACCTCGCAACCAGGGACCATGCCTGGACAATGCCCAGGAGACTCTTGGGCCATGTCTGGTGGTATTTTTGACTTCTGTGACTGGTGTGGGGCTGCTACTGGCATCTGGTGGGTGGAGGCCAGTGATGCTTCAAGTCCTACAGCGCATAGGCCAATGCCCACACTGGGGAACGCGAAGCCCACAGTGACAGTGGGGTCTAGGTGGAAGAAGACTGTCTTTACAATATGACCTGCCTGAAGCACACTAACTTCCTCAGTTTGGGTTGGCCACATGCTGAAACTTGGCTTCCAAAAAGTACAACGGGGACAGGCACAGCGGCCCTGTGGAAAGAGATGGCGAATGATGGCCACACCAAGCACCAACGACCCAGCTGCGTTGATGGCTGGCAATGATCTAGAGGCCTCAGGAAACATTACTGACAGCCCACACAAGGGCCCTGGATGCTACAGAGCAGCGAACCCCCACCTTGCGTGAGAGCCCCTGTATCTCTTCATCTGCCTCCATTCTGAACTCTGTACCCTGAAGCAAATTCATTCATAAAAGAAACATCTTCCCCACAAGGATGAGGAGGGGGGAGGGAAAAAGAAGCCGAAAACCAGCCAAATCTTACGAAGTCTGGGTCAGCCTCCATCAGCTGGTTGTGATCAAAACCACTTTCATACTTGTCTGTTGGGCTAAACAGAAGGCCCCAGACCATCTCAGGAATGCGGGCTCCAGGGGCCAACCAACCCCACACTGCAAGGGGGAGGTGCTATCCCCTCCCCATCCCTGGCCACGTGCCCAGACGCAGGGTCAGCAGCGAGATTCCAGGGGCATCCAGTCATCTTTACTCTCAAATAGCCCTTTCCTCCCCTGTGCGGACAGGCGAGAGGAAGGTTCCGGAAGAGAGGCCAGAGCACCACTTCTGCCCCTACCCTCCCCACAGAAACAATCAGAGGGCTCAGGCTGTGGCTGCCAAGTTCCTCTGTCCAATTTGGTAGATATTTTAATAGAGGAGGAGAATTCCCAGGGGCCCCCAACGGAAATGCCCCATGTCAGGGAACGTTTGTTTTCATTTCCTTTTGCCGTCAATGAATTCTACTCATGGCAATGGCTTGGGGCTGGATGAGATCCACACAGAAGCTAACCAGAAGCATTTGTTCCTTGAAATAAATCTCTCTTCGGGGAATGAGTTATGTATACATCCATGGAGGTGGAGGGAACCTACACACGGACTCACGCACGCGTATATATTATGCGTTACAGATGAAACACAGGCGCACATGCCTGGGCAGGCAGCCCCGCATTTCTAGGAAGGCCTTGATCCAGATGCATGGCCTCAGTCCATCGTCCTAGTAAGCAAGACAGCAGACATTATTGTCATCAGGCCCACTTTACAGATAAGGAAAATAGACTCAGAAAGAGGGAGAGACTTGTGCAAGGTGACTAGGCCAGGAAACAGCAGATTCAGGATCCAAACGCAGATATGGCTGGCCCCGAAGTCGGCTTCCCAGCCTCAGACACAGCAGCCTTCTCCTCTGCATCCCTGCTATGCTGGGCTGTCTGGTGGGACTCTGATCACCACTGCCTCACTGACAGCATCTGCGGGGCTTCCGCCTGGAACAGCCACTAGGCAAAGCCAGCTAGCCCCATTCTACGCAGGTCCTATGTGTGACTCTGAGGAGGACAGACAGGTGGGGGCTTGTTGAGGCACACTGGCCAAGCTGCATGGGAAAGCTCGCCCACTTTGAACTTGCAGAAGTGTGTTTTAAAACACTTCCTTTGTGAGACGATAATTCCCTCCGGGGCTATCTTTGCAGAGCCTCTCACTTCAATGCTCAGCCTTGCTTAAAACAGGGTCCGCTCACAGGCAGGAGCCAGCAGCAGCTTGGCTGATCCTCAGGACAAGTCCCTGAGGCAGCAGCAAGCCTCTGAAGTTTCCAGACAGCAGGGGACCAGGTGCTGCACTGCTGAAGACTTCTTCCCTCTCTCCCCTCCCTTCTCTCCTCCTCTCCAGATGCCCACATGGAGCAGGAAGCTCAGACTCTAGGGCATGAGTGAACCCTAAAGCCCACCGCACAATCCAGGGCTGAGACAGTGGTGAGACTAGATAAACAAGTGGACAAGAACAGGCCAAGAGCGGGCGCTCCCGACTGCACCGCCTCTACATCTGCGTGCCTAGAGCTCCCTGGCTCAGTCTCCTCCTTAAAAGACCGGAAGAACCCCAGCATGGCTTGCCTTATGTGGTTAGGAGCTCCAAGTGTGCCCTAAGCTTTTATTGCAAACCAGCCGCCCTCAAGGACAGAGTGTGTACACAGAAGGTGCTCCCCCATGCGTCGGACTGAGGGTCTGGCCCTATTAGTGGGCCAGCCTGCAGGAAGCCCAGGACTGAGCTAAAGATCAATGCAAGAAGGCATAAACTCAAGTGTCCTGGAGACCAGGCCTGAGGGAGAGCGGGGTGACAAGGGCTGGGCCACCAACTGTGTGGCGGCCACTGTGTGCAAACACATCCCTCATGAGGCCCCCAACCTCTGTTCCACCAGGCATAGCCTTCAAAGGGCCGGACACAAGCTCAGGTGGAAGCACCATAAAGAGAATAACAACAGGCACCACAAGTTGCCTTCGGGCTGCCACCGTGCCAGGCTCTGGGTGCTGTACAGTCTGAGTCAGGGCTGCCCTCAAGGAGCTTAGGCTGCACAGGAGACAGAGCCATGGGTAAAATGCAGAGTGGCATACACCATAAGAGAGGATCCTCAAGGCACAGGGCCAGGCATGGGGCAGACAAGCACCAGTCCTGCAGCGAGGCCAAGCTGTCCAGGGGATGCAGCAGCTAAGGATGCGAAGGAGGGGAAGGCACCTAGTCAGGGAACACAGAGAGGAGGAAAGAGGACTCCAGGCAGGGGGCAGGCACAGCACAGCATCCTTGGGGACTTGCAAGTGGGTAAGCCGAGGAACAGCAAAGGGAGAGGGCAGACTGGACGGGGCAAGAGGACAGGCCTCTAAATGCAATGCCAGATGTGCTTCATTCATTCATTCATTCATTCATTCATTCATTCATTCAGTACTGGGTCTCACTACACAGATCAGACTCATGATCCTCCTGTCTCAGCCTCCTCGGTGCTGGCACCTGGGGCTGGCACAGTATGTGGTACCAGGCATTGAACCTGGATCCCTGCGCTTGCCAGGCAGGCATCTGGATGGCTGAGCTATCTCCCTGGCCCTAGGTGTGCATTTTAGTACAGCCCCAAGCAGCGCCACACAGAAGGGCAGAGAAGGGAACGGTGGAGGGGCGCCACATCCCATGGGTTTCAAGAAAACTTGGGCCTCTTGCCCTTCTTGTTTGGGCCTAGCATCCCACTCCAACCTTTTCCGTTCTGCACACAGGGTGGGTCACAGGCCAGAGCTCCAATATTAACATAGCTCTGGAGACAAACAGGAGACTTCTGGGTAAGAGGTAAAACCCCCAGCAAGCCTTAACCCTTTCCTCACCACTGAGCACAGTCATGCACTCCCGTCAGCTAAGACCTGCTCAGCAGACTGTTCAATCAGCACCCTCGTCATCTGTGTGTAAGTGTAATGGAAAAAAGTGACTGTTTGTTTGGCGCAATAGGGCATGACTCTGTTTACACAGAAATAATAGCCCAACTGTGATGGGTTCTAAATCTCCATTACAGTGAAAGATTTGAAGGAGCAAAGCAGTTAGAAAAATAATTGGTTTTCTTGTTTAGTTTAAAAATCCTTTATGCTTACAGATCATGGACTTCACACCTCCCTTTTTATGGGTTTGAAAATGGAAACTAATGTGAGCTTGGAGACAGGCAGGAGCCCAGACAATCTTTCAGGAAGGTTCCTCAGAACTGACAAAGTCAGGGTTATTCTGGATTTCAGAGCCAAGGAGACTCTTGGTGCCAGCCACGGCCTCCTGAGGTAGCTACCAGCCTCAAAAGCAGCCTCTCTTCAAGACAGAACTGAAGGCAACAGCAGAACCCAGGTTGTCATGTGCGGGTTCAGCCCAGAGGGACACACCCTAACTGCTGAAGGAGATTCCAGAGCCTCTGTTCTCAAAGGAGGAGAAGCTGTGGATCATTTACAACAACAAAAAGAGAAGGGGAAAGACTCTGGTCCAAAGAGACATAAGTGAACTATAGGCTACCTTCCAGAATCTTCTAGGAGCAGGCCAACTCAGCTGGGGTTTACATAACCAGCCTCAGATCAGGCCTCAGAAGCCAGTGTCTGGGCAGCTACCATGCTACACAGACCCTGCAGCAGCCAAAGGCCCTTAGGCAAGCTGTACGCCCGCCGTCTCAGTAACCCAGGCCTCTTCTCACTTCCTCCTCAGGGACGGCAGCCCCCAGCTGGTGATAACAAAAGCTACAGGTGCTGCATCTGCAGGCAAGGTACTACCGGCACTGTGTGTAGCAGCACTCCAATGACTGCGCAAAATAGTTGCCAGCAGAGGTTCCATTCCCCACTTACCTAATGAAGACCCTGACGCCACAGGAGATCACACAGGAAGTAAGGGGTGGCACCAGGGATTCAAAGGCACTTTTACCTGCCCTCTGAGCCTGAGGTCAGGGCCACTCAGCTCTCCACTTCCAGACTGCAGTGACTGCTGAGCCTCGAGGACCACAGTGCCAGGGAGGTGACCTTTATTGGCTGAACCAAGAGAGGACACATCTGGCTCTTTGGTACAGACTGCCAATACCCCAGCCCTGAGCCAGACAGTGTCAGTGAGCAGGTCCTGTCACAGAGGGAAATGGCAATGTCAGGCAGAGGGTGCATAGGGAAGTAAGTACAACGCAGACTGCTGCCACCAGAGTGGCCTTGGAGGGGCGTCGGTCCAGGCATCTGTAAGTACTCAAAAACACAGTCTTTTCCAGATCCCCTAGTACCTGTGTCCTAGGTCAACTCTCCAGGTTCTAGGAACAGATCCAGGGAATGCCCAGAACAGCACAAAGAAACACACAGTCAAGGGGAAACCAAGAACCTACCATCCCTCTCTCCTTCTTTCTATCTATCAGTCCATCTGTCATCTCTTTCCTTTTATCCATTCTTCATCTGTCCTCCTACTTACTGCCAACTACTCACACATCCATCTATCAATTGTCTATCTAGTCATTTATCTGTCCTTCCTTCCATCCATCCTTCAGTCACTTATCCATGCATGTGGCCTTCTTTCACCCTTCCTTCCATCTTTCCTTCACCCTTTTCTTGCGTGCATCTCTCTGGTCACCATCCATCCATCCATCCGTCCATCTGACCTTTCATCCATCCATCCATTCTTCCACCCACTCACTGAATACTTATCAAGAACCTACCACGTCCCAGGTACAATCATCCCTACCCAGCTGGCCAGCCAACTCTCTCGCACCACTTATGGGAGCCCAGATGCACATACCTACGGTGTTCTTCCTCAGAGATAGTACCTGCCTTCAATCAAGGCTGGGACCAGGGCCATTCGACAGCAATTCCCATCTCTACACTCCCAACTTCAAATTCCCCAAGGCCTGCCCATCTCTCTAGCTTTGCAAGGTGAGCAAGGAGGGACTGAAGGCCAGTCTGGACCGAGCGACTACTGGAAGGAGCGGTCCACTCACTTCACACTTGAGATAGCACACTCTTCACTCTTCTGCTCACAAGATAAGGGACCCCTGTGCTAAGAGTTAATTGGATGAAAATTCATGGCACAGGGACTCACTCTAACCTCTCATTAAAGAGCAAGGGTCCCAGAACTCAGATGAAGGTAAAACAGATCTCAGGTTGGTTGGTCCAATTTAACATGAGTATCTAAAATACGATTTTCATTTGAAAGTTGGACCTAAATGTTGCCAACAGCAACCTTAAAAAAATCAATAAAGAAAAGAAAGGATGAGAGTATAGAGAGAAAAACGCAGACATTTATGAGTTCAAGACTCCATGGGACACTCCTGAATATTTTAAATATCTTGGGGGGAAAAAATGAAAACAGTTTCTCCCAACCTAAACCAGAGAAGGGAGTCTCTTTCTAGTCTGCAAATCCTTTGAGGCAAGTTCTTTACATTATTTACTAGCTTTTTGATTATATTTTACGGCAGGGTGGGTGGCAGCAGGAGGAAGAGAGGAAAAGAGGGCAGGTTAAGAAGTAAGTGGGAGAAACCGGCTGCTGACATTTTCAATATCTGTCTGGAATATTTTAAAGCCGCTTGGCTGTTTGAAATCACAGTCTCTGGCAACAATGGACCTCTGCCTCCGTACTTCTTTAGGTCATATTTGCATACAAAAGACCGGCTGCTGAGCAGCTATTATGCGGCGCAGCCACAGTGGGGCTGGGAGAGCCCTGGTTACCAGCGAGTGTGAAGAACCCGCAGAGAGACCCCATTAATTTTTCAGGAATTCTCAGACCCTGGCCTTTTAAAGGCTAGCGGGGAGAAATTCCAGCCTGAAGCCTCCCCACAGTTGCTGCCACTAAATGTTGGGTCCAAATGGAGAAATGAAGAGTGACAAGGCCTCTTGCCTAATTAGAGGGGCCTCCGACTCCTGATGCCAGCCACAGTGGGCAGCCTTCCTTCTGGGACAGAACAGCGGGCACCACGCTGGGGAGAGGCACCCAAGTCTCCCTCTGAGCTCCAATTCCAGGAAATTTATGCCCATTGTAAGCCATTAGGTACCAATTTTTCAAATCAACCTTAGGAGTCTAAACCCATGAAGGCGTTTGCTGCCTGCCTGATAGACTCTGGAAACCTTCTGGGGGCTCCAAGCTGCGAAAGCCTCCTCTCAAAGCGCTGCCATAAAGCGCCTGTGCTTCAGTGTTCTCGGGTCTTAAAGAAACCGAGTGCTGCTAATAAGTACAGCCCGGCTGCGCCCCACCCACAAAGGTGGAGGGAAGGATGGGCACAGGGCAAGATAAGACCGAAAGGCAGGAAAGGAAGAACCCCCAGACTCAGAAGGGCACAGCCTCAGCTCACCTCCGCCACCCCCAGGACACTCCCAGCACCCAGGCTGTGCGGCTTCTGTGACACTGGGGGGTCTTTGGTAAAGCCTGAATGACTGATGCAGGCTAGAAGCACAGTCTGCCATCCTGCAGGCTTCTGTGTCCTTGCCCAGTGCCCCCACCACGACTCCACCTCACCCCGGGAGCCCCAAGTCCAACAGTCATCTGACATTTAGAGCAACTCACTTCATGGCATAAAACACAAAGCTTCTGAAGAAACCCAGACGAGGGTCCCCCTCACCTTCCCTGTTAAGGAAAGGGGTGCAGAGGCCGTGTCTTTGAAAGGAGCATCTGTAATGAGCGGACTTGGCAGTCTTTTAAAGAACATTCATTCAGAGTGAACGTGCCTTAATTTAGGTTTTCAGATCTGTCACCTAATCAGCTAAACAGAAATATGACAGTAATGAAAAGTATAATAATATCTCATGCCTGAAACTGTTCTTGGCTGTTCCATCAAAAGAACATTTTTTATACGTCTATGGGATACCTTTGGGAAGTCCAAGATGGGGAGATCTCCTGAAGTTGGCAGAAGATGGAACCTGCCAGCAGGAAGCAGGGAAGCTGCAGCCGGTAACAGAGAGGTTACAACGTGCTTTTTAATACAGCATTTTACACCAAAAGGCCATGCTCTGGGGCTTGATTCTCCATCAATGGAGACAGACCAGTTTCTCTTTTGTTTTCTTTTCTGTGGTGCTACAGATCGACCCGAAGGCCTCCTGCATGCTGGGCAAGTGTTCTACCACTAACCTACACTTCTACCCTGTTTCTTACTCTGAACCAAGGATTTTCAGCAAGGTGCAGTGACAGGAGGCCCTGCAGGCTGCCCACTGGCCGTTCTCAGGGCGAAGAGGAAGGGATGGGAACAGAGTGGCTTCCTGGGAGCCCTAGGGGACCCAACGGGGAGAAGGAAGCTCACCTGCCTTATTTCTTCCCCTTAGCTAAAGAACCTGGTGCTGAGCCAGCCATACTTTGTGCCATTCCTCCGAGATGTGGGTTTCACCTTGTGTCACCCTATTTGACCCTTGCACACCGGCCACTGTTAGCAATGTGACCTGCTCCTCTAGTCCACCTCCATTCCATGACAACTCTCTTCTTCCAGTTCAAAGTTCACTTTCTGTCCTTCCTTAATCCTCCCAGCATCCACCAA
>PVKN010002109.1:0-44901 GCA_004027915.1 Capromys pilorides
CAGGAGCTGTGGCTCAGCCCCTTTCAGACACCTCAGCCGCTCACTGTGCCCAAGGCAGATCCCTCCACCGCCTGAGCCCTGCTTTGCCCTCGCAGCCCGTGGAGGTGGGATCACAGCTGTCCTGAAGGTGCTGCCTGTGGTCATGACCTTAGCACAAGGTCACTGTGGAGAGCTAGGGGTCCCACATTTGGTTCTTCTGGCCCTTTGCTTTTTCTTGGTTGTGGCATATAAGAGCTCAGTAAACTGATGTGGACAGAGGGACGGACAGGCAGCCCGAAGCACTGAAAGTTTGCAGCACTTACGTTTCTGAAATTATCAAGCCTGGGACCCTGTGTGCTTAGTGGCTGGGCTTGCCACTCTGCAGCCTGTGCGTGCCTGTGTGCACTCCATCAGGGAAAGGTATGCGGCTGTGAGGCAGAGTCGGGGTCACTCGGGCTGGTGCCAGCCGTGCTCAGGCTCCCTATAAGCTCCTTACAGGTCTGACACAGATCTGATCTCATTAGCTGACAGGTGGGCAAACTGGTCCAGGCTATGTCCAGTGTGAAACCTACTCTGCCTTGAAGCCAGCAGCTAGGTCATCCACTGCATGAAATGGCCCGGGAGGGGGCCATTGTTCGCACATCATGGCTTCTCTGGGGGACAAGCCTTGCACAGGTGGCCTGGACACCGGAGTCAACACTGCCAGCTCCCTGGGTGGGTGTTCTGTCTGCAGCCGCCCTTTGCCGTCCTCGCTCCTGACTGTCCATACAGCCTCTCCTCTCTGA
Source organism: Capromys pilorides (assembly GCA_004027915.1). Classification (NCBI taxonomy): domain Eukaryota; kingdom Metazoa; phylum Chordata; class Mammalia; order Rodentia; family Capromyidae; genus Capromys; species Capromys pilorides. Next base: position 765 of record PVKN010002109.1, read on the forward strand.
GCCTCCCAGCTGGGCTCCAGGGCTCTCAGCAGGGCAGCCTTCTTGCCTCCCTCTTCTTCCTCCCCAGAGGAGGAGCAGAACAGTCTCCAGCAGCAGGGGTTGGAGATTTCTAAGCCAGGTGTGATTGGAGGCTGCTTCCATTGTTGGATCTCACTGTGGCAGTACTTTGGAATTTTCCAGCAGATACTTTGACTCAGCAGCGCAGCTGTTCGTCCTTGTGTGTAGGGTGACGGTCCCTTTCTTGGTGACTCATTGAAGATTTCCTTTAGTTCAAACACAAAAGTGCTCCTCCAGCCCTTGAGGATGGGCCGTTGGTGCTTGCCAGTGTGTGTCTCCTTTCAGACAGCGGCTGTGCTGCAAGCTGAATATTCCCTGAGCTCCTGCTGCCTTGCTCAGAACCAGGAGCGTCCAGGAGCCTGGTGAGGTCAGTGGGATCCCAGAGCTCGGGCCAGGCACGTGACTTTGTCGTGGTCTGAGGAGAAGACAGAGTCCCACTGTAGGGCCCAGGCCCGCGGTGGCTGAGCACATTCCTGCTCTTTCTGACCCAGCAGACAGGGGACTCAGGCCTGCTGGGGCTGGAGACTGACGTCTGAGAGTGCAGTGTACCCCGGAGGGCCCGGCTGGACGAAGGTTGCCATTCAAGGCTGAGTGACCATGCTCAGCCTCTATGCTTGCAGGGGTGGAGCACAGGAAAGGGGGGTCAATTTATGTGTGCAGGGTCCCTGCATTTGAGGGGAGCTCATGCCAGGGATCCTGGATGAAGCTTGTCCTGATGCAAGCTCAGTGGTCCGTTCCACCACCGTGATGGGGAGGAAGGTGCCAGCCTACAGTTGTCACGTTTTGCTGTGAACTTAAGAGTGCAGAGTGTGTAAATGGCAGTGCTCGTTTAGAACCTGGATATTACAGAAGCACAGAACTTTCCCGTGACGCCTCTGCCACGTAGCTGCGTCTGCGCTCTGCCGAGCACCGTGGCATCCCTGTGAGGCCTGGGCTGTGCTTTGTTGGTGGTGCTGGGGATCAGCCCAGGGTCTTTACACTGAGCTACATCCCAGCCTTAATTTCAAGATTCCTGAGTTGTCAGGCTGGACCCTTAAGTTTAGTCTGCTTGCCTCAGCCTCCCAGAGTGCTGGGGTTACCGGTGCACACCCCATGAGATGTCAAGGGATGTGTGTGAGAGTGTGTGTGTGTGTGTGTGTGTGTGTGCATGCATGCGCGCGCCCTGTGGGCAGTGTGAGTCCCCTGTGATGCAGCCCCTCGCAGTTGAGGTGCTGGACATGGTTCCCAGTCTTTGGATTGATAGAACCAGAAACCCGTGCTGGCGGCTCCTCATCTCCCGCAGTCTCCTGAGGCTCCAAGAGGCCTCATTCCCACCCAGTGGTGCATGGTGACATCCCTCTGAACATTTCTAGTGTCTGTGGGCAAGTTTTGTTCTGGATTGCTTTGGTTTTTTGATACAGCGTCTCCCATGTAGTGTAGACTGCCTTGAACTTGGGATCAGCCTTCCTCGTGCTGGGAGGACAGTGGAGTACCAAACCTGACAGGAGTCAAACTGTTTTTAGTCTTTTTTTTTCTACGTTATAAACTTTCCTCAATTTTTCCTCCGGTGCTTTTCTTATTCTCTGTGGGGCCTGGCCTAGTTTTCAATGCACATGTAAATTACAGTGCCTTTTATAAGTCTCATATGTATATTTTATATGGTGAGAATGAGAAGGAAAAAAGTTAAAGATATTAGAGTAAGTAAAACACATAGTGCTGTAAAATCTTCTTATTAGTACAGCTGATGTGCTAGGTTTAAGTCCCGATTCTATTACTGTTTCCTGGGGCAGATTACTTAATCTGTCTATGTCCCAGTTACATTTAAATAAAAATGATAATAGAATTCCCAAACAAAATGACAAGAAATCAACAGTGGCTATTGTTATCTTAAAAGTAGTTGTTCAGATTTCCAGATATAGGCATGCATTATGTAAACTTTGAACAATGATAGTTTTTCCCTCACAGAGTTTCTCTGCAGGCTAAGTTAATATGGGTAAATTTCTTAGAATAATGCCTGGCACAGCATAAATACACACTCAAGTCATTGCTGGCTTTTTCCACTAAGGAGAACTTACTTACTTGAATCACGGAGTCCCGCAGAAGTTGTTCATCAACATTGGAATCTGTTGTATTCCTGCCTAATTATGAAGTTAGTATGAAAAAACCATCCAAATTACTTATTGGGAATAGAAGTTAAAGCTTATGATACCAATCATCTTTTTCTTTTCTTGTTTTTGTTCTACTTAGGACGAGTTAAAACGCATCTTGGATAGAGAATATTTAACCGTTTAGCTAAAATGGTATTTTTTACCTGCAATGCATGTGGGGAGTCAGTGAAGAAGGTCCAAGTGGAAAAGCACGTGTCTGTGTGCAGGAACTGTGAGTGCCTCTCCTGTATCGACTGCGGGAAAGACTTCTGGTGAGTTCTGCACAGTTGCTGACCCGCAGTGAGGTCCAGAGCAGTTCAGAGGTTCTGGCCCCCCCCGGGCCAGATCCGAGGAAAGAAACCGAGAAAGACGCCTTGCTGGGTCTGTCGGTTAAAACTAGTGTGGTTCTCTCGGCGCCTTGTGAGATGATTTGATTGTTAAAGGCGTGAGGGGAGGAGTCATGGCGGCTTCTGCACTGATAAGGCAGTGGCGCTGGGCCCCTCTTGTTGCCACCTCTGCCAGGATCACCAGCGCTCAGGCACTGTAGAGCAGGACTGGTGTGCGCCACATGCAGACCAGATGATCTGACCGCAGAGAGGGAGCGTAGGGACCCGGGTGCTGAGCAGGGCACAGGCGGGCAGCGCAGGCAGCGGCCAGCGCGCGCTCTGAGCGGAGCCTGCAGCCTGCACGCCAGCTGACCGGGGCTTCTGATCACTTGAAGGGGTGACGACTACAAGAACCACGTCAAGTGCCTAAGTGAAGACCAGAAGTACGGCGGCAAGGGCTACGAAGGCAGAGCCCACAAGGGCGACGTGAAGCAGCAGGCGTGGATCCAGGTAGCCTCTTGCGGCCTGTCTCGCTTTGGGGGCCTCCCCTCTGGTTTTTTCAGAGATCTCAGAATCAGAGAATATTGCCCATGCAGATAAGCCCCAGAAGCGGCGTGGCCTGCTTAGGACAGACTGAGGTTGGAGTAAAACTTTGTGAAAAAAAGTTTTTTCTAATGTTCATGCAGTTGTTTGTGGTGCATTTTATGTTTCCTATACATGTTTCTGATTTTTCTTAAAATTACTCAGGAGTTCTCTGGGCTGGGGAGAGAGCTCAGCGGCATAAGTGCCTGCCTGGCAAGCACAAGGTCCTGAGTTTGATCCCTGGTACTGCAAAAAAAATTTTTCACTAGTTTTCTGTTACCTGTTCAGCCAAATAGAAGCTATCTACTCTCTTTCTTCTAGTGATGATGGAACTGTATAAATCAAACCATGCTAATCGTATCTGTTGTCAGAATCGAGTAAAATAGATGTTTTCATTAATATAACAAGTTTTCCACTTACCTAAAATGAGATGAAAATATGTGCAAATGAACGGTGGAAGCCGTGAAATCAGTGTCGAGCTGAGAGGTAGCAGGGCTCCGGGGCGTTACTGGCTGTCTGCGTGGTCGTTGATTTTCTGCGTGGGCTCCTGCAGGAGCTTGGTCCCGTCCCGTCTGGGCCCTGCGTCCTTTCTTTCCTGGTCTGCTTCTGTGTAGGTTCATGTCTCTGTCGTGCAGGAACGTTTTCCTGTGCTGTGCTGCCTGCCTCCCGTGGGTCGTGGGTGGGCTTGCTGGGGCTCATCCCTCCCGCCTCCCGACAGCTCCCGACAGTAGCGGTGGCGTTCCCTCTGCCTGCTCTAGGGCTGCTTCGGGGTTTCTCTAGGTCACTAATTTTACTTTTATCTCTGTTCGGTTCTTGCTATTTCAGATTGGTGTATTTGCTGGAACTCAATATTCTGTTATGCTAATGCTCAGTTTAGTCCCTAGTCCCATGATTATTTATGTGTTCCAAGCATGCAGTTAAGCATGTTTTTGTTGTTCTGCAGCCGTCTCCGCCATCCATTCCAAACCAAAGTTCTGGACCCGCTAAGCGGGAACCTCCAGGTGCCTGCCTAGCCTAGGACCCTCTCAGAGATCACACCCTTTCAGTCCTTCTGTGTGTGACTGGCGTGTTTCATGTAACCCATCTCACTGTAGAGATGCACCAAAATTTCCTTTCGTTTTATGGCAGGAAAGATTCCCCTGTATGTGTAGACCTCATGTTATCTTCATCTGCCCGTGGACACTCCATTTGCTTGCACTTTTGGCTTTTGGGGAAAATGTTGCTGTGAGTAGGGGTGTGCTCCATGTAATCCATTGAAGAAACACCTGCGCTCCTTCTGGGCGTCTACCTAGAAGTGCAACTAGGCATGGTAGAGTCGCTCTGGCGCTGTGAGGAATCCGTGTCCTGTTATCTGCATTCCTGTCCCCTCCAGTGATGCGCAAGGGCCCGGTTTCTTCACTCCTTGGTGGATGCTGTAATTTTCACTCTCCCCTTTTCTTGGTAATAGTATCTCATTGTGGTTTGGGTTTCTATTTTCCCAATGATTTGGGGTTTGTTTTTCTCTCTTGATTTTTTTATTGCTTGTTGGTATAATTTAGGTATCCATAGTGATCATCTTCATCACAAGGGATTTGTGCCTGTAGAAGACAGATCTTGATCTTCTTTTCCCCAGTCCGCTTTTTACCCTTCAACTCCTTCCTTTCCTTATTTACAAAGTTTTTCTTGCCAGTGTATCCTTCTTTTTATTGTTTTTCCCTTCCTTCCTCCCTGCCTCCCCCCTCCCTAGTTACTCTTTCCTTTTCAACAATTTCTTCCTATATTACAATACCTCTTGTATGTTTTGGTCTTTATTTACTCTTTCAGTCTGTTATACCAGGGAAACCGTGTGAAATTTACACATATACCTCCAATTTATTTCACTTAACAGTATGTTCTCAAGGAGAATCCATTTGTCTAGACATGTTTCGAGTTTATCCTTCTTTATGGCTGAGTAGTACTCTATTGTGTAAAAAAAGCACATCTTTTTTATCCGTTCCTCTCTTGATGGGTATGTGGCTAACGATGTGTGATGTTGACCATCATTTCATGTAGTTGGCCATCTGTGTATGTTTTCTGGACAAGTGTCTAGTTCTTTGCCCATTTTAAAATTAGTTTGTTTCTGATGTTGAATGGTAAGAGCCCTTTGTATATTTTGAACATGAAATCTTTATCAAGGTGCGGTATACAAATATTTTCCTATCCCATGTGTTGGTTTTTCCCTCAGTTGCTAGTCTCCTTTGATGGTAGTCCACTTCATTTTTCATTTTCAGTTACCTGTACTTTTGATGTCATGTAAGACATTGATGTCTTGAACTTATAAGAGTTTATAGTGTTAGTGCTTTCTTCTGAGCATTTGTACTGTTGTTACCTAAGTTGGGAACTTTGATCCACTTTGAGATGGTTTTTGTATGTAGTGGGAGTTAAGAGTTCACCTTCATTCTTTTTTTCATTTTTTATGTATTTAGTACAGGGTCTCACTACACAGCTCAGACTCGAAGCGATCCTCCTGCTTGCAGACTCCCAAGCTCTGGGATAACAGGTGTGCACCACCACGCCCAGTCTCTGTTGCTGTCTCAGTGCGCCCCAGGGGTGGGGCCTGCCCAGCACGCGGGGCATCGAACCGAGGTCCCCTGCGTCTGCGTGAGCAGGCCCTTTATTCTGCTGAGCTATCTGGCTGGCCCGTCTTGGTTCTTGTTCATGTAAATATACACTTTTCTCATCACCGTCTGTTGAAAATACTCCTTTCTTCCATGGACTAGCCTTGCTGTCCATGTCAGAAGCCTTGGGGTCATTGCTGCACCCCTCTGGGTGTCTCGGGGGGCTGTCATCACACTGTTTGAGCTGCAGCTTTGGTAAGTTTTGGTACTAAAATCTCTTCTTTCAAGATAGCTTTGACTAGAGTCCTGTAGAGTCCCTATGAATTTAGGTGGATTCTCTCAAAGGATGTCTGTATAAACTGAGTTTTGATGGGAATTGCACTAAATCCATAGGTTGTGGAACACTGAAGTACTCCTTTCCATGAGCCCACGGGATGGATGTTCTTCAAGTTCTTTTAACTGTGCTCCACAGTTTTCAGTATACAAGTCTTTCACTTCTTCAGTTGTGTTATTTCTTAATTATTCTCCTGAGTTTTGTTTTGTTCATAGTGCTAGGATTGAGCCCAGGACCTCACACTGAGCTGTGTTCCCAGCCCCCCAGCCCTTTTTGTTTTTATTTTGAAACAGCATCTTGCTGAGTTGTCTGAGCTAAGAGGTGGGCTGGCCTGCGATCCTGCTTGCCTCAGCCTCCCAAGTAGCTGGGCTCGCAAGCGTGTGCTGCCGCACCTGGCTTATTCTGTTCTACTTGATATTTCTGCAGGTGGAGTATTTTCTTTTTGAATTGCTCTGAGTGTATGAAAGTGTAACTTGATTTTTGAGATTTAGTTTTATATCTTACAATTTCCTGAGATTTTTCATATGAAATCATTAGGGCTTTCTGCACCTGAGACCACAGTTCTACATAGCTGCTATATATGAGCAGGGTTAATTTTATTTATTTAACCTTTCCAGTTAGGAAGCCTTTCATCCCTTTTCTTACTAACTGTTCCAGCTAGGATATCACGAACAGCAGCTGATCTGTGTTTTAAGCCGAGACATAAATACAGAGTCTGCGCTTCAAATGCGGGTGAGTCCGTCGGTCCTAGACCTTGGGTTTGGCTCTCTTGGAACTTACATGTGCTTTTTGTCTTACTTTTTTTTTTTGTAGAAAATTAATGAGTTAATTAAGAAACCTAATGTCAGCCCCAAAGTGAAAGAACTTTTAGAACAAATTAGCGCTTTTGACAATGTGCCCCGGAAAAAGGCCAAGTTCCAGGTATGCCTTTGATCGACTTGGGGGTGGGGTTCCATGACCCCAGGGGACTGCGCTGTGTGCACCAGCAAAAGGAGATGTGTGGTTCTTTTTCCTTTTGCTGTTTACAGAACTGGATGAAGAACAGCTTAAAAGTCTACAATGAGTCTATCCTGGAGCAGGTGTGGAGCATCTTCGCTGAAGCTTCCAGCAGCGTAAGTTGGATCCCATTTTAGACCGGCAGTGTGGCAGGCGCTGTGAATAGTAACGAAATGCAAATGCGTGCGTTTGGAGGCCCTGACAGCCTTCTTTGTTGTGTGTGTATGTATGTATTTTTGGTACCTAGACTCAGGCTCAGCACCTTGTGCTTGTCACACAGGTGCTTGTGACTGAGCTAAATCCCGGCCAAGGCAGCCTTCTTTTATAAAGAACCTGTTCGTGCCTTGTTTCTGGGACAGAATAAACTGCACTAGAGAAAAGGTTTTCTTACTGTGCAGAGAAAGCCTTACTAAATCCTGATGTGCGACCCTGGTACCAGCTGAGCTGCTGAGCAGCCTGGAAGTCTGGCATCGAGGGCATCAAGAAGGAAGCTTCAGGTTTCAGGCAGACCTGGCCGCCCTCCTGCTGTGCTGCTTGCCAGCCGAGTCATCCCAGGCGCACGGTGGCTTAGCCTCTGAACTCCAAGGTGCTAATCTACGTCGGGAGTGGCTCTGGTGCTAAGCAGAAAAATCGAGAGGGTGCGTGGTCTGGTGGACCTCCGCCAGGAGTGGGGAGAGCTGTGGGAGGTCTCTGTATTTCTGGAGAATGCCTGCCCCTGCCTGGCTCTCAGCTCACTCAGCACCGCTCCCTCCCTTTTGGTTTCATTTGAATAAATCTGTCGCCCACCTGTTAAACTTTGCTGCCCTCTGGAGTTTCCATCCAAGTTCTACACCCAAGGGGCTCTTTGCTGGCTGGCATTGTTTTAGAGGAATTATTGGGAGTTATGTACGAGGAGAAGATAATGTAGTGGCACACTGGAACCCGAGTGAAACTATCTTGGCAACATATCTAGCATCACTGTCTTTCAAAACGTACAAGTTGGACCTTTGGAAGCTTATTTAAGATTCCTTTTGGAGTTCTTCTTTTCTTTTTTTTAAATGAGTTTAGTAGAGGGCCTACAGGGTCTCACTACACAGAGCAGACTTGTAGTGATTCTCCTCTTTTCAGCCTCACAAGCTCTGGGATTATGGGCTCGTGCCACCACCCTCAGTCTCAATCGCCGTCTCAGAGTGGCCCAGGGGCAGGTCTGACATGGCATGTGGTGCTGGGGCTCAAACAGCTGTCTGGTCAGCCCTGGAGTTCTTCTTTTGAAGTCATGAGCCCATTAAAAAAGTACATAAAACTAGGGGCTGAGGAGATAGCTCTGTGGCACAAGTGCCTGCCTGGCACTTGTGTAAGGTCGTGAGTTTGAACCTCGATCCTTGGGAGGCTGACAGGACTGCTGCAGTTGGACTTAGTGAGACGCTGTCTGAAGATACAAGGGACCGGGGATTAGCTCAGTGCAGAGGCACCAGGTTCAATCCCCACCACCTCAAAAAGAAAAAGTAAACAAGGAAATAAAATCCCATAAGATAAGCTGGCCTTGGTGGTGCAGCTGCAGTCCCAGCGCCTGCGAGGGTGAGGCTGGAGGTAGGTGACTTGGAGTCCACTCTGGTCGGTGGCTGCCGTGCCTGTGCCTTAGCCCAACGGGTGAACCCTTTATACAGAGCAGGAGTCCTGTGGCTTGTTCCTTGTCCGTTGTGATGTTTCCCTGCAGGCATTGGGCGGGGCTTGTCCCACTGTGTGGCTCCTTCACATGGCACCTGGGCCTGCGGGTGCAGCCACCATCTGGCCCCTGGGGAGCTGTATCCCAACAAACGGAGCAGCAGTGTGACAGGAGCGGTACAGAGGCAGGCTGCGGGGGCAGACAGGAAGGGAGGGCGTTGTTTTGGGGAGGAGTCTGCATGGCAAGCCGGCGTCCCTCAGGAGCCACAGTGGAGCAGGGACGAGGTGGACAAGGGTCCGCTCACTCATTCATGGAGCAGCTCTGGCAGGCCTGGGTTTGGAGGGAGAGGCAAGACCCTGCCTGGAGGTGTGGTCTCAGTTGCGTGGCAGGGAGACACCCCCTGCAGTCTGTGGTGGCAGCCACGTGCTACCACATGTGGCCCCCATGCTGACACTCTTGGGAGGTGAGGTGCCTTTGGGAGGGGGGGCCTAGGCCTTGGGTCACAGGGGCACTTGTGCCTTGCGAGGGTCCTGGTCCCACCCTCATGCTCTTCGCTTCCTGGCAACCCTGAGGAGTGTGCCTTCCCAGCTCCTGTGTGGAGCTCTGTCCTCCAGGCCCAGGGCAGTGGGGCCTCGCACCTGTGACTGGAGCCTCCAGGACCTCGAGCCAAAGTAAAGCTTTCCCCTAAGTCCCAGCCCTGGGTAGCACTGCGGTAGGGGCAGCTGATGGCCCGTTGTGGTAGCATCTCACCAGAAGGCACAGAGCTGCAGGGTGAGCGTGCAGCCCCGCCCTCCCCTCCTCCCTTCTGAGCCCACTTCAGGTTTCTCCTTGAGTCTTCTTTCCTGAGTCTTTACAGTTTGATGTCTCTGGAAAGCTTCTGAGGAAACTGGAGCAGGGTAGCTGAATGCCTGTCTCCTGTGCTGCTGTCCCAGGCATGGGCTGGGGGGGGGCTCTGTCTCTCCCTCTGCTGGGAGCCATTAGTCCTTCCCAGAAGACTGTGAGTCACTTGCCTGGGTCATCTGGCTGGTGACAAACAGAGCAGGACCTGACATGCCACAGCCCAGAGGTTCCCAGCACCCAGAGCGGCCTTATCCTCCTCTGCTGGGACACGGGGCGCAGGGCGCAGGGCTCAGGGCATGTGGTGGGAAACGGGCACAGCTGTGCTGGAGCAACCGCTCCATGCAGTATCGAGGCGCTGATCCTGTTAAGTAGCGCGGTAGATGAAATGCATGTCTTGTCCAGTGCATGGAGCTTCTGAATTTTCTCTGGTTTTATATTAGTCTATTTTCTGGTGCTGTAAGAAAATACACGTAAGGCCAGTGTCTTAAAGGAGGTTACTTAGCTCACAGTTCTGGAATCTGAAAAGAATCCAGGATCAGCGAGATTCATTTGCTGAGCCTCTGTGGGACCCCAATCCCCCGGTGTATCCACAGCAGCTGACATCACAGGGGATAGGTTTTTGGAAGAGAGCTCGGAGCTTTCTTTGTGGCAGGACAGAGGCGAGGCTTGCTCTTTCATGAGCACGCTGAGGTCCTTCAGAGACCAGCAGTAGTCTCTCTAAGAACAGCATCTGCAGGGACCTGGTCACCTCCCCAAAGCCCTGGCTCTTGGGCCTTGCACCTGTGCACTGCCCCCTGGCTTCCGGGCACGGTGCGGCAACAGTGCTTCTGTTGGGGGTCGGGTACTTCCCAGAGCCCCTTGCCACGGAGCTGAGTGCCTGCTGTGCTGAGCCTGGCCTTGTGCTGTCTGCACGCCAGCTGGGCAAGGCAGGTGAGGAGTGCGCGTGGGCAGGTGAGCGGCTTGTCGCGTCCCCTGCACCCAGGCCTGCAGACAGGTTGGTAATCTCCACACCTGAATGTTGCGTTCCTTTCCCATCCAGATGGAACCTGAATGGTGAGCACGTTCAAGGTCTGTCTTAAGCAGCATGGGGTTCTCCACTCTCATTCACCAGCAGAGTGAAACTATCTGAACATCTGCCTGGTGCAGAGAGGGGTGTAGACTGGGGGAAGATATTCCCTCGTGGGATTTGTATTGCTCTGTCACTTGGGGGCCTGGGTGTGAAAGGGTGAGGCAGGAAGCCTTGCGTCCTGTAGGTAGGTAGGTAGGTGAGGCGAGCGTCCGTTTCTCACTGTGAGAGCCGACCCTGACGCTTGGCTTGGATTTTTTCACTAAGGAGCCGGGGAGTAAGGGGCAGGAACAGCAGCCTCCCGAGCAGGGAGCCAAGCCGCCCGTGGACGTCCCCGCCAAGCTTCCCCCCTCTGACACAAACAGCCCCGCAGAAGAGCAGGCGCCGGCGAAGAAGAATAAGAGAGAAAGGAAGGAAGAACGGCAGAAGAACAGGAAAAAGGAAAAGAAAGAACTGAAATTAGAAAATCAGCAAGACAACTCCAAGAGCCAGAAGCCTAAGAAGCACAAGAAGGGGCCGGAGATGCAGCAGGAGGAGGCCCTGAAGGCCAACGGCTCGGCAGGGAAGGAAGGCAAGAAGAAGCAGGGCCAGGGCAAGCGCGCGGCGGAGGAGGATGGGAGCAAGCCCGGCCCGCAGAAGAGGAAGCGGAAGCACCCGGAAGGCGCTCAAGGTACGCGGTGGCGACGGCGGCGGGAGCGCTGGGGTTGGGACCAGACTTCGCGCTGCGAGCCGGGGCCAAAGCCCGTCCGAGCTTGCTTTGGAGCCCCACAGGGCAGCAAGCAGAAGCCCAGGCCCAGAGGAGCTGCGCTCGGTCAGGCGGCGACCTTGATACCACCCCGGCCAGGGTGTGGGTGACGCGGCTCATGCTAGGGCGCTGGGGGATCCGGATGTGTGGTGCGCTGCTGGGAGCAAGGCTCTCACTCGACGGCTGGCTGATTTGTTTTACGTTTTTCTAAATACTTAGTTGAAGTGGATTCTAAGAAGAAAAAGGTGACGGTCCCAGGAGACTCTGAGGACGGAGAACAAGAAGTCCAGGAGGCCCCTGTGAAAGGTATCTCGCCATCACTGGAAAAGCGTGGCCCCTTCAGCCTGGAGAAGGGGGCGGAGCTGGCCCTGTGCAGGGCCTTGTGCGCTGCTCCTGTCGGGGCAGGTGGGGTCATGGGGCCATGAAGGAGAAGAGGGGAATCTGGGCTGCAGCTGTACATGCCTGCGTCCCGCTCATGTGACGAGTACCCAAGCGTGTCAGCTTGTGGAGAGAGGCGTGTCTGGGGTGGCGGTGTGGGAGGGAGGTCTGGCCTGGCTGTGGCGAGAGGGCTGGGGGGGCGGGCGATGGGGTCGGGAGTGGAGCTGCTTATTACATGTCGGGAGGTGAAGGAGGGAGAGGAGAGGCCGGTGTCACCCATCCCTTCCTAGGGAGCCTCCCCCAGGCCTTGCGTCTGAAAGGCTCTGCCTGCGCCACGCAGGGACCCTGCAGGTCCAACCCGCAGCAGTGTGCTGCCCGTGGGACTGAAGAGGACCCTCAGGTGGCTTCCAGCGGCCTTGTGTCCTCTTGTTCCTACCTTGTGTTCCTCTCCAGGGCTGCCCCGAGGGCGAGGCAGGTGCAGCTGTCCCCTGCCCCATGGCTGCTGCCTGCATCCTATGGGAAGCCTTGAAGTTGCAGATTTTTGTGCAGCCAGAAGGGGTACTTGAACCTTGAGCATCCTTAGGCATCCCCAACACCTTCCACGGCACCCCGTGGTGGCTGTCCACGTAGGTTCAGACGGGTGCTTAGTTCTCCTTGGCTTGAGGACGGAGGAAGCGATGCCTTCCAGAGTTCCTGGTGATCGCCCCTCTCTCTCCCAAGACAAGGCAACTTCAGCTCTCTCCATCTCCTGGCTGAGCCTGCACAGCCCTGTGATGTTGGCGATGCTCACTGCACCCCGGTGCTGGTCCCTGAGCCGCAGGGCACCTTGGCGCAGGCGTCGTCTGGCAGTGGTGCTTGTGGTGCCTGTGTCACTTCTTGCTAGGAGAAGCTGGGGAGGGCTGGGCAGTGCCTGGAGACCCCCGTCCTGGGACAGATGGAGGAAGGCACTGCGGCAGTCGTCGGCACCCTCCTCAGAGGATCCGGTCGCTCGCTTGTTTCCCTTCACATGGCGTTCTTTATGTTGTAGGTAAATTCAACTGGAAGGGAACCATTAAGGCAGTTCTGAGGCAGGCCCCGGAGAATGAAGTGTCGGTCAAGAAGCTGAGGAAGAAGGTAGGCACTCGAAGGTAGGCGTAGGTGTGGAGTGGCTGGAGAGAGCTGATGTCTGACATGACATACGCCTCTGGTTTTAACCCAAATCCCCGAGGAGAGAAGGAGTGTGTGTGTGCCTGCCTGACGGCTTCCCCTCAGGTCTGGGCCGGGAGTTGGGCCAATCCTGTCACACTGCTGTTGGCCAGGGCCACGCCCCAGTGCTGTACTTGCTTTAAATACTGAAGAGAGGCTCTATTTATGGAATTTTCATTGTGTTTGAAAATGAGAGCTGGGCGTGGTGGCTCTCTCCTGTAATCCCAGCACTTGGGAAGCTGAGGCTGGAGGATCGTTGCAAGTCTGAGACCAGCCTGGGCTTCAAAGTGAGCTCCAGGCCAGGCCGAACTGCATAGTGAGGCCCTGTCTCAAAAAGACAAAAAAAAAAAAAAAGGAAAGATAATGACTGCTTGGCCACCTGCAGCGCAGAGCTCCTCCTGCCCTCGGACCCGCCTGGGTCAAGCAGTTTCCTGGACAGGGTCACCTACTGGATCTTGCTTTTCTTTATGAAGGTCCTGGCTCACTACCACACGGTGACACATGACAACCATCGGTCGGAGGAGGAGCTCTTTGTCATCTTCAACAAGAAAATCAGCAAGAACCCCAGCTTCCAGTTGTTAAAGGACAAAGTCAAGCTTCTGAAATGATCACTTCAACGTGTAGAAGTTAAATCCACTGTGTTGACTTCTTCCTTTCAATGCTATTTGTAAAATGTGTAGTGAATTATAACAACCTCAATTTTGCTTTCTAAAGCTCTATTTTTAAGTTAAGGAAAAAATATATTTTTGTTAGAACTTTTATGAAAAAATAAAATATATTCTTGTCCAAGATCCTAAATCATGTGGCAGAAATTATTGTACTTCTAAAAATAATATTTCTGTGTGGAAATTTTTTTCTAAATGTAGTGCAGTGACAAGTGAGACAGCAATTTCTCCCTTGGTCTAATTCGTTTAACTGCCTTCCTTCTTTACATTTCTGTCAAACTATTTTGTGTGTGTCTCTGTACGTGAAAATGTGCATGCCTGTTGCAGTGTGTGGTCCAGCTATGGCTGAGACAAGTTGGCTGGGAGTTCTAGTCCTCAGGAGAAGCCGCCATGACAGTCTTCCAGGACACACTGTGGCTGGTCTTCCTGCAGCAAGGCTGTGGCTTCAGTGTTGAGGGTGTGGCCATCCCTGACTGGGCAGGATCCACTTGCCTGGTGAGCCTGAGTCCTGTGCCCCCAAGGGTTTCTGAAAGCCAGTACTTCAGGTAAGCATCGCCTTGCTTAGCCGGTACCTGCTGTATTTTGTCCCGCGTATGGTAGTAAGACTGGGAAAGAACAGGTGCCCTGGCGGGGGGCGGGGAGTGGCGGGGCGGGCTGGCCTGGGCCTGACCCCGCGGGAGCCTCCCAGTGGCCCCCTGAGCTCCCGTGTAGTCTTCGCCCCCGAGCCCTGTCTGCTTGTAGCTGTGGTCAGGCTGGTGTCCCTGTGTGATGACTCCTCGTCTGTGAGCAGGATGTGGCGGCAGGATTGGCCTGGCATCGGCTCCGGCTTTGTCACAGCCTCTCTGAGCCTCATATTCTTCCGCAGGTTCCTTCCTGGTGAGGGAAGGAACTAGGAGACTCGTGGCTCCAAACCTAAAACCCACTCACAGCTACCTTCCCAGGGCAGGGAACCTCGGGTCTTCCCCAAGCAGCAGAACGTGAAGGGGCGGAAGTGTCCCCACTGTCCTCACAGCACACGGGCCACATACTGATGCAGAGACACCACCGCATTTCAAGACATATGTCCGTGTGTACGTTTCTGTCAGCACCGTGTGTCAGTTTCACAGTGACAGAATTAAAGCGTGTACTTAGGGTTGTGGCCGGGTACCCATTTCTGTCATCCTCATCAGCCACTAGCCAAGCACGTAAGGGGCTCCAGGCACAGCAGCCACCACCCGGCCTGGGGAGGCAGCCTGACTGCCCTAGAGCACCACAGGGACAGCGAAGCAAGGCCAGTGACAACCAACATCTACGTCACAAAGGGGTCTCCAGTGGAGGCTGTGCTGACCCTGCCGCTGCCTGGGCTGTTCCCCAGGTTCTCACAGAGTCCACCCCTCTTGGTTGTGGCCGTCGCTTGCCAGACTTCACTTTTAACTGTGCTTGACCTTGGGGCTCAAAGAAATTAAAAACTGAGCCAGTGATGTTCACGCAAGGCCTCAGCTCCACCGCATCCGAGTTAAATAGAATGCCAAACGCCACCATGTTGGTGGGGCTGGCGCTCACGAACCCCAAACCCACCGGGGATTCATCTGGATGCGCCGTTGTCTTACTGCCTGAATTCTGATGTTCCGGGTGTTCGCCTGCTATATACGCTGGCTGTTTTCCATGATATTGCTCAGCACGCAGAATTCGGGATTAGATGGGTTTCGTCAGCTTCCCAAGGACGAGGATGTGTGGCTGTCCTGTGCTGGGACCCTATGACGGTCAGGCAGGCACAGAGGTTCAGAACAAGGTGTGGGAGTCACAGTGTGCCAGACTGCTCTACCTGTGCAGGCCTGCAAGTCCTGGGGACTCCGACCCTTGCTGACCAAGGGACATTTAGATGGAGAAAGCTTAATGCTGCAGGATCCCTCGGGTTTCCCCTGGCAACCTAAGTTCAGCCCTCTGAAGAACTGCAGTTTTCCCGAATCTTGCTCTTCCTACTTTAAACCACTTCACGAGGTGCCTATGAGATAATAACCAAAATTAATGGAAAGACCAAGAATGACAGACGAAGATGAATGGCATTTTTACAGATCTGCAAATCGTGGCACCTTTGGAAAGCTCTCGTCTATCCTGAGTGTCTTGTTCCTCCCAAAATTGAGTTAACCAAGGGCACTGAATTATTTTCTTTGTTAATTTCACTGGCCTGTGGTCGCCTCTTTCCCATGATAGATTTCTAGGAATTGAAGGTGTTGTATCAGTCCATGTGCACTCGCACAAGCTGTGGGCCGTGTACCTTGGCTCCGCTCCTACATCGTAAGCCGATCTCCCTGCTGGCTTCACTCTTCTTTGCATCAGTGAGATGTCTGGGCTCTGGTGTAAGATAGATAACTGTATGTTTGCTGACGCTTCCCTGGATTCAGAGCCAATAGGGTTGTAAGTCTTTCCTTGTGGAAGAAAATTGGAGATCAGGTATTGTCTTCAGCCCAGGCAGGAGAAGGGGCATATTCAGTGTGTTTACCAGGACCTGTGGTTCCTGGACCTCCATATACATTCAGCTTTTATTCTGTCTTCCAATTAAGTTTTCAAGCAATGGCTAAAATCAACCTTGTGGATTTCTCTGCCTACTGAGTTGAAAGGAACTTTCACAATCGCTAAGAAATGTGTCACATTGATTACTCAGTTGCATGAGGGTAAGAGATTTGTTGTGTAGTTCATATCTGGTATCATTCTAATAAACTGGCGTTGGGTGAGAGAGATGTGTGCATAAGAACGTCCAGTCACTCATCCCCTTCATTTTCAAAGCAGAACTGCTGGCCACGGGCACGCATCGAGATTCCACATTTCAGTGGAGCCTGGCACAGGGTGGGGATGTGGCTCAGCAGCTGTACCCTCCCCAGGCGGGCACAAAGCCCCACACTACCTCTGTTTTGCCTTAGCCCTCTGTCTCCCCTATGTCCAGGACCAATTGCTCCCGACTGCTTAGCCTGGGCTAAGCTCTGTACCAGGGCCTCCAGGAAGCTTCAGCTCCAGCACGGGAAAATTGTCAAGGCCGCAATGTGGCTAGAAGACAGAGATAAGAGAGAGATGACTCAATTCTGCCAGGGCTGGATGGGGGACGCTGGTTTATTCCAGCCCTATGGATTCTTTGTTGGGAAGAAGTGGTCATCCCTTGTGGACTTGATGTACGAGGCTATCTTCTCCATATATGGGAGGAAGGCTGCGATGAGAGGCTCGTAGCCAAGTGCACCTTGGACTCGATGCCGAAGCTCAGCTTTGCTTTTTGCTGGCCAGCAGCTCCTGCTTGAGTGGGACGATACATTTCTCTGAAGTTCCGGGGCTTTTGTCTCTTACACTTAGCTCCTAGGGTAGCATGAAATAAAACACTGCACACAGAGTGCCTGGCCCCTGGCAGACGTCTGCAGAATCCTTTGCAGCCTATGAAGTGTCTGCCTCCGGGGGAGGCCCTGGCCCGGAGGGGCGCTGCTTCCTATACGGAGCTCTCCAAGTGCCTGCACTGCAGCAGCAGCAGAGCCCCGCAGCAGGGCACTGTGTCACCCTGTGCGTTGGAAGTGGCGCTGTTGTTACAGCTTACGTGTACTACACCTCAGGACAGTGACACACTCCTATGGCTGCCCGACACACTCGCATGAGCTAGCACTTTAATGCCAGCTCCTGTTGGAAGCACAGCATGACGTGCATATCGAAATATAAAAACTGCTCCCAGAGATGTGGGGTGTAGCTCAGAGGCACAATGCCTGCCTGGCAAGCACAAGGTCCTGGGTTCAATTCCCAGTACCAAAGAACCTGCTTCCAGCGAATTGAGCGGCTCCATGGATTATACACAAGACACATGCCTGTCACTATTACTAAGTAAAAGAATAAGATTATGTAGCCCGGGCATCCACAGCCTTACATTAAATGCTTGCATTGGCTTTGCTTGGTTCTGAACTCAATGCAAATGGAATCCCACAGCAGGCACCTGCTTGTGCCCAGTCACCATCCCCTGAGGTCCATCCATGTGGCTCTCATGTAGGGTTTTCCTGCTTTGCAGCTTAGTCTACTTTGCCATTGATGGAATTCCAGCTGTTTCCCGGGTATCTGGGGTTCTAATGAAATCTGTCTTCTTCACAGCTGGTACATGTGTGATGCTGCTGTCATGCATGGCATGACTGAGTCACAGGCACGTGTCAACTTTACAAGATGCAGCCAGACATCTGGGAGGGGCTGCACACCTGTAACCCCAGCATCTGGGAGAGGCTGAGAGAGGAGGATTGCAAGTTCAAGCCCTGTCTGCACAACCTACTAAGATCCTGTCTCCAAATGAGAAATGAAAAGGGTTGGGCATGCAGCTCAGTGTGAAAGCCCTGGGTCCAGTCCTCAGCACCACACACACACACACACACACACACACACACACACACACACACATGCACATTGCAGAGTAGCTGCTCCCTGGCTTACAGAGTGGCATCAGCCCTGTTCACACATAAAGAAATTTAAGATCTCACTCAACTCACTTAGCATTGGACAGTTTAGCTTCTATAATCTGGGTTTGGGCTTTCTAAGTTTCTGAGTTACAAAACAGGAATATTTCTTAGAAAATAGTATGCGCTGGTGAAAAGAAGCTGTTTTCTTTCTGAGCGCAGATGCTTTGCTGGCTCTTTGTTTTGTTATAAGATCCAGGAAGCTTTAATTTATCCCTTTTGCTATGAGTGATTAAACTCCCCCCCCTTGGCAGTTAAAGTTGTAATTACTGAGTAAATACATATGTTGTGAGGGCGGGAAGGGCAGACATTGCCCAGGAGGCCGGGCCTTTGTGGAGCCACAGAGCAGCTATTGTGAGCGGCTCAGATGCCCCCTCTGCGGCTCTCCTCCCTCATGGTGACCTCGGGCCAACTGGTGTCTCAGGCCTGTGGTCAATCATAGATTAGATTTCTCTGTTGCAGATCAAAGAGAAATAAAGGTCCAATCCTGCTGGGTATTTCTAACTGCGTCACTCTGGGGATTTGGTATCAAGTTTGAATCAGGACCCTAATGGTAATGTCATAGGATAGTCCCACTCCAGCCCATTTTATACTAAACAGGGAGGTATTATACTGCTGAGTTTGAACCAGCAGCTGTTGGAGGCGTCAGGAAGAAGTTGAGGTTGCAGAAAGGTCTCAACTTGAAGGTGTCCCTGCGTAAGGTGTGCTAAGCCTCTTGGCTCTTGTGGCTCCGGGAGTTGGACTGAGATGCGGGGAGAGTTGGCCCTGCGTGTGGAGCTCTGGGATCCTTCTCGCCTACTGCATCCTTAGTTCACGATGCTTCCCCGAAGACCTGCCACCTGCTGTTTGAATGAGCTGAGCATCAGAGGCAGTGGTTCTGAAACCCGGAGCACCGTAAGGAGCTGTGGGTCTCAGTGTGATCTGTTCTACCGGGGCAGAGATGGCAGCAGGAAGGAGGAAAGGATAGACAAGAAGACAAGAGCTGGGTCAGGGGGTGACTCCTCCGCCTGGTTGGCGAGGAAACCCCCTTAGCAACAATATGGACATTTCTTTATATACCTTTATTTATACAACCCAGGACACAAAGTTGCCTAGTCACTAACAACTGACATTAGCCAATCAGGATGCTTACCTCAGGACTGAGGTAGCTTAATTGCTTGAGGCACTGAGGCCTAGACCGCTTTCACACATTTGACCAATTTTCTAGCTTCCATGGCTCCCATTATATCCCCCTTTTTTGTTTTGTTGTATCGGAGAAGGGTTTTCCATTATAGTTAGAAAAGCTGTGTTTGGAGAACTCCTTAGAGGACCCTTTCCTACTTAGTGCCAGACCAAAGACTTTAGGTACTTGAAGTCAGTAACATAGCTGTATATCGTCCAGTAGTCCACAGCCATAATGAGTTATCAGTACAGCTGGCAACTGTCAGAGGTTGTCAGGGACTTGAACCTTCTACAGCTTTTCACCTCTCGTGGTTACGCTTTTCTGCTGGATGGTTAAGCCCAAATTAAGGCAAGACCTGTACAGATACAAATTTAACTTTTGCTACCTGACAAGGTCACTTAAATCTCCTCAGGATTTGCCTTGGAGCCATGGACAGCACTTCCTACATCTTCCATCAGTGTCATCCCTCTGGGTGAGTCACAGCCACTGCTTGGCCAGTTTGCTTTCTGTGAAAACATGAGAGATTTGTCTTTCTACGTTCGTCTGTGGCCTCTTTATCTCCTTGATCAGAAAATCAAGGTCTCAACTGAGTTAAAGGATGTCACAGAACAGGTTTTCTTATGTTCTGAGTCGTTGCTGAACTTGAAGGGTGAGGGCCAAAATGTTGGCTATCCTTTTGGCCCATCTATCTCTAATTTTGGGCCTCCAAACTTTAGCTGTTAAATATCCAGAAGAGAAGCTTAGTGATGTTACCCTGTAACAGAGGCAGTAAGCTTAATGTTATTATCCATTTGAATATAAAACACCTCAGACATAAGATTGAACTTTTATTTTTCTAACAACCATGGATATTCTAATATTTATATCCCTATAGAAGGCTAAAAGACAACAATTACATATTTTTACACAGAAATTTAGAAATTAAAACCATATACAACATTGGAGCAGGACAATCCTGATGATATTTTGTAACATATTTAAATTTTCATTTTGGTGTAACACTTTGGACCAACCATCTCTCTCTAATATATAAGAAAGTTTTACCATTGTTAAATGGTACATACATCACAAGTTTTTTGTTAAAGGCAGAGGGTTGAATCCGAGAGAAAAACTTATTACAATGATCAATCTTTGCTTTTACATTTTGGAAGATCTGTACACCTGGAATCATGAATATACTTAATATAGCATGAGATTAACAATAATTAATTACCATACACATGTGAAAACCTTTGTTTCTTAATTTAGTTTCATACCAAAAACATTTTAAGAGAAAACCCTATTGTAATGTTTTTTAAAAAAACTTTATCTTTTACCCAGAGATCAATTTAT
The DNA here is from genome assembly GCA_004027915.1 of Capromys pilorides. Classification (NCBI taxonomy): domain Eukaryota; kingdom Metazoa; phylum Chordata; class Mammalia; order Rodentia; family Capromyidae; genus Capromys; species Capromys pilorides. The sequence continues at coordinate 21,228 of PVKN010002109.1, forward strand.
TGAGAGCATCTCCTAAGTGATTATTTAGATTATTGAGAGCTCCACATTAATGAACAAAAAGATTGGCCACACCTCTTATTCATCAGTTGGACTCCTCTCTAATAATTTCTCCCCACTGTAAGGAATTTTTGATTAATTAGCTTAACCTTTTCGATAAACTGTATATACCAATTTTGATATCGCTTAGACCAACTGGTAACTTAGGAGAAAACATGCTTTTATGTATATATTTCAAGTTGTATTATGAATAAATGATCAAAAAAGAAAAAAGAGGAACAGCTGTTCACAGAATGACATACACATACACAGAACACACAAACATCTTTACAAAATCAGAGTGCACTCAGATATGCTCTTTTTTATTTTTGTTATTACTTTTTACAATAATTAATACATTGCATAATATTGTCTTTGTCATAGTTGTTCAGAGTACAGATGCAGACATGATTTCTTGTCTAAACATCATTAGTACAGATCCTTCTTTTCATTGCACAAAGAGAAAGTAGCTGCATGTATAGTCTAATAGTCCATAACAGTAGTGGATCAGCAGCTCATCTGGCATTATCGGGGGCTGCTGACTTGAGCCTTTTACAACTCAGCATATTGATATGGCTTTCCTTTTTATACCTCATGGTTAGACTTTTCTGCTGGATGGTTAAGACCAAGATAAAGCAAGACCTATGTTACAAAAAATATGTAACTTTTGTATCTGACAAGGTCAGTCAGGTCCCCTCAGGGTTTACCCTGGCACCATGTACTGTGGTTTGCAGACCTTTTGTCAGTGTCAGCCGTCTGGATGAGTCACGGCCACTGCTTGACCATTTTGCTCTCTGTAGAAGCCTGAGAGAATGTTTTCTCTCTAGGTGACTGTGCATCATCCATCACTTTCCTCTGCGACCCCATAATCTCCTTGAACCAGATTTGTTCTTGGCCAAATTTGAATTATAGTAACACTATTACAATTTTTAGAAATCTGTAATTATAAATAGACTAGTCAGATTTTGTTATTTGTCAATCATCATGGAACGAATAAAACCTTTTATCTATAATTAATATGCATATTTTGTATTTTTTTGTCTTAATACTAAAATTCAGCTCAGTTATTTTTATGTATTTTGTCACCTATTTAGGCCTTAGATTTCCACCTTGTCACTTCCTTTGGTGAGCCCCAGGCTGGATCGGGCCTCCTCACTGTTAGCTTCTCCTCCAGATCTGGCTTCAGGCTGTAGCCTGACAGTGTGCTCTGGCACCCAAATAGGTCCTTAGCAGTCTCTGGAAAGATCAGCATGCCCTCCGCCCTAGCTTAGTAGTGGACTGGGTCCCTTCTATTGTCCAGTATGGAGATCTCTCCAAAGGACCCTTCCTAGCCTTTTTTCTCTTACTCAGCAGAACAGCTTAATTACGAGGCATAGAACACAGAGCTAGATTAGTATGATGAGCTGTAAGAGGCTTAAACCAACAGCCTCCAACATTGCCAGTTTCACCAGTAACCCACTGCAATTATGGAACATTGGACTATGTATACAACTACCTCTTTGTACAAAGAGAAGAAAATTTTTTTCTTTCTTTCTTACCAATATTGGTTAGAAAATTTATCACATCTATACCCTGTGCTCTGTATAACTACTATGAGGACAACAATATGCAATGTGTCGATTATTGTGAATGTACTACTAACGTGTTTTGAAACTATCACATTCTTTTTTTTTTTTTTTTTTTTTTGGTGGGACTGGGGTTCAAACATATGACCTTACACTTGCCAGGCAGGCACTTGTGCCATGGAGCTATCTCCCCAGCCCCGTGTTCTTATTAAAAGTAATTAAAAAATCTGTAGTGGACTTATGATAAGAAGTCACTTTTCTTTCGTTTTGGTTAATTTTGGTGTTGGGCATTGAACCCAGAGGCTCAAAACTGCTAGGCCTCTGCCCTACCCCTGGCCACACCCACAGCTTTTGCTATGCCTTTATAAATGATAAGATGGGGTGAAGTGGAGGCATTCGAAACCATGGAGTTTTTTTGAAAGGGGAAAAATGTGCATTTGCTTGATGTGATCCCATGTGCCCAGAGTCAATCTGAAGGCTAGGCACTGAACCATTAGCCCATGCCAACCACAGGCTGGCACTAGAGCCTGGCTCTGGCACCCAGCTGGGCAGCCAGGATACACCTCCATCCTCCTGCAGGCTGGCCGGCCTGAAGGCAGCTCACCACTCCCATGGGAGCACCTTAGCAGGACTCCTGTCCTTTCACCCGACTCCCAGACCCAAGTGTGGCTCACTGACTGGACACACAGCCAGGAACCACAGAGGACTTGGACACTGGCAGCCAGGGATGAGGCCCACCTGGCCTTGCAGCCCCCCGTCTGACCTCCTTTCCTCTCTCACATTAGGAATGGCCCCTTTTCTCTGTCCAATTCTGTCTTCTGGGCGCCACCAGCATCTGTCTTCTGCCTCACACAGTGGCATCGGAGGACTTGGCTGTGTTCTTGCCCCCTGCTTCTTCCTCTAGAGAGCGGTGCCTGGCCGGTTCCCCACTTCAGAGTCCTCTCCACCTGGCTGCTTAAATAGGATGCAGCCAGAGAAAGCACCAGGCAAGGGGATGCAGATGCTCAGAGGCAGAAGTAGGCTGGGCGGGGCCTGAGACAGAGGCCAGGGGAAGGTACCAGGGAGCTCTTGGCCACAGCACAGCCTGCCCCCAAGACGTGTCACCAGGGAGGCTAAGAGGTGCACAGTGCTGTGACACTGGGCAGAGGAACATGTCCTGGGCAGGGGGAGTGAGTGGGTGCAGCAGGATGCTACACAGAACAATGGCTTAAAATACATAGTTGTTTACTTCTGGAACTTTTTCTATTCATGTTTTATTTATTTGGTACAGGGTCTCACCACGCAGCTCAACTCACAGTGATCCTCCTGTTTCAGCCTCTCTAGCTCTGGGATTACAGGCATGCTCCACCACACCCACTTTCGGGGCTGGCATACCATGGGGACCAGGGATCGAACTCAGATCCTTGCACTTGCCAGGCAGACGCTTACGCTGCAGAGCTATCTCCCCAGCCCCTTTGTTAATATTTACAGACTATGGTTGACCACGACTAAATGAAGCTCCAGGAAGGAAAACCTCAGGTCAGGAGGATGAAGGAACAAAGCAAAGAAAACATGACTGAAGGTGATCAAGTTAGAAGCTGAACAATAAACTAGAAAAAAAATCTGATGCTCAAAAATATTCCTGAGCTATCCAAATAAGTAGAGATGGAAATTCCCCATAGTAAAGAGATATAGTAATAACCCACTGATGTGTGAAATTTTCTGTTATTAAGAAGAGTATCATAAAATTGCAGGCTTCCCCCAGCTATCAGTTTGGAAACATTTCTCAGAATAAACTTTATTGGAAAATGCTGAGGCTGGCCTCTCCTGGCCCCTGCTGGTGGCACTGTGCATCAGCCCCTTCCAAAGCTGGTTAGAGAACACTGACCAAAGGCCTTCAGAGCGTTTGTGTGTTTGGCCCTGCGGTTCCAGTGCTGTGGCTTTCATCAGGGTAATAATCAGAGACAGACTTACAGGGGGTCCCCAGCTCACTGCACCTTTATACTAACAAAATGACGTCTTCTCAAAAACAGCTTCCTTCTTGGAACGAAGGGCAGTATCCCAGTGGCGTCTACTCACATTTTGAGCACTTAAAATTTTTTTACTCGTATTTATACAGGGTCTCATCCCGTAGCACAGATGATCCTCCTGTCTCAGCCTCCCCGGGACTAGGATTACAGGTGTGTACTACCCCACCTGGGGGTCGAACCCTGTTCCCTTCACTTGCCTAAGCAGGCGCTTATTTTGCTGAGCTATCTCACCAGCACGTACTGAGCACTTTTCTAAATACTTTCCATGCACTAGCTCCTGGTGATGCTCCCAGCCCAGCTGTGGCTCCCAGGCTCATCCTGGGACCTGCTGTTCTGCAAATGAGGGAACAGATCCTTAGAAGGAAGTAACTTCCCCAGGCACCTGCAACATGGTGAGAGAACACAGCTGGGCAGGCCTGGCCTTGGGACTTCCTGAGCGCTTCCTAGAGGCCAGGCATTGCTTTAGGCACTTTTCAGGCACGAATACTTTTATCCAGGTACCCAATCCTGGGAAGCAGATACTACTCAGAACTCCACATTGCGGCTGAGAAAACTAAAGCCAGAGAGAGGCTCAGAGGCTTAAAGACGGAAACAGCAATGACAGAATTAATAACAACCAGCTGGGCAGTGGGCAAAAGAATTCATGCTCACACCTGGGGGCCCAGGGCTGGGGGTGGGGTCCTGTGAGCTGGAGCAGCGCCGTCAGCACCTCGTGGCTGCCTCCTCTCCCTTCCTAGGTGAGCTCCCCCCCCAACCCCATGCCCGTGCTGTCCTCACAGCTCGGTACACCCATGCACTCGCTAAGGTCTGCCCTTCTCTGGGCGCCCCCAGGTCTGGCGCAGCCTGTGTGCTTGCCCCAGGACAGGGCCAGCTGTCGGAGACCTGAGCAGAAAGCAGGAAAGGTAGCTTCTCACAGGAGAGGAACACGCTGGCCAGGAACACGCACATCCTCAGGGAAGACCAGCTGGCTGGGTCCCAGGGCCAAGGCCCCACTACGCACACCATGTTTACCAGGCCCTGGGGAGCTGGGGCGCGGTCATGCCCCGATCAGTGGGAGAGAACACAGGCACCAATGAATGGTGACATCAACAAAGAGCAGCTCCTACCCAAGGTCAAGGGGATACTGATTGAAAAGCAAGTAGAAAGTGAGGGGTGGTGGCCTGGGCTTGTCATTCCAGCTCTCTTGGAGGCTGAAGCAGAAGGACTGCAAGTTTGAGCCCAGCATGGATAACTCAGCAACTTACCAAGTCCTGTGGGTAATTTAGCAACTGAGCAAGGCCTGTAGGGTAACAAGGACTATCTCAAAAACAAAACACAACAGAAAGAGCTTGGGAGTGCTGCTCATTGTGAAGGTCCTGGGTTCAATCTCCAGTTTGTTTGTTTTTTTTTTAAACAAGGAAGGTGGTATAAGGTCTTGAAGGCCCGAGACACCCAATCCAGCAGCAGCGATGGTACTTCCTCTGCCCAAACACACACCTGATGCCAGCTGCGATGCTAAGCCATGCCTGCACTCCTCTCTTTATTCCGGTACTCGTACAGGTGATGAAACTGTACTTAGAAGGATGAAACAACGTGCCCAAGGACCCACAGTGACCGAGACAGTATTCCATAGTCCATAAGTGTCAGGGACTGCATGCTGCTGTTAGGGAGAGGCCAGCAAAGATCGGGGTCAACGTCATTATTTTTCTCACAAGTAATTCATATTAAAAACAAACATTTCTTCGCTGGTGGCAAGCTGATGCCACAGAGCCATAATTAAGGTGCCACACTGTACCCACTAACGAGGCTGTTCAGTGGACTCCAGCAAAGAAGACGTGGTCATTAAACTCTGGAGTTTTTCCAACACCCTTCTAAGTATCATCAGTATAGCGTGAGAGCAGTGCCATTTAAAGTATCAGGAAAAAAACCTGGAAGGAGTTCAGGTCCACCTACAAAGGCCCTGAAACCACCGGAGCAGGAACCTGAGCTGGCCTGCACATAGCACGGATGGAAACCCTGGCGTCTCCGTGATGCTCCTGGGACTATCCAGTTACAAGGGAGACCCGGAACCGACCTTTCTTCCCGGGGACAATCAACAGAAGGCTGTATTGAATGGGACGAACTCACCTCCCATTAACAAGGCTTCTAACCTTGTACAAGAGAAAGAAGGGAGGGTAAAGAAGAGGTGAATCTTGGTTCTTTAGGAGGCTGGAAAGAAAAGAAGGAACCGGGGAAAGGAGGTATTGTGTAGGAAGGCCACGTGACCTACCCGGCTGTAAGCCTTTCGCTCGGGAAAGCACAGACAGGCTAAAGAGTCACAGAAACAAACCGCTGGCAGTGGCGCTCTTGTATTATATGCTTCTATTGTGTTCCTTCCACAAAGCCCCACAACACGCAGCTGTGAAAGCAGAGCGGCTGAGCGATTCACATCCCACTTGCTGCACCTTCTGGGCTGTGGGACCCTGCATTCAGCCTGCCCCAAACCATGTTTTCACCAAGTCACAGGCCCAGCAGAAGACACTGCCCTTTATTTAGGACTCCCATCACCTCACCTCGACTTTCGTGGCACTGTACCGGGGCCACTGCCACCACTAGATTCTTCCCTCAGTCCCGCATTTTCACATGTAGCTGCTCATTACACAAAGATTGTTGGTTGAATCAACAAAGCTCTTGTGTACACGTATAACTTTTGCAGTGCATTCTCTTGTAGTATGTCTCCGTGGTCCTCTGCGGAGTAGGAGCTCTCCGAGCACAAGGCTGAGGTCGTGGGCATCTCACTGCCTGGCATGATGCCCAAGAAGAGCTCCTGGCAAATAGCAGATGCTCAGTAAACGTGTGGATGGTACACTTCTCAGCTGACTCAGGAGGAAGAGTGGAGGAATAGTCAGGAACATTATTGATGGAGAAAAAGCTGTGAACTAGTGAGCCCCGGTTTACAGCTGCTGAGTCATGTTGGGAAAGGGCTGCGGCTGTTTGCTGAGAAGGTTCGTTTTTTCTCACATTGCCAGGTGTAACAGTGATTCACAGCGGGGTGCTGGGGGTGCATAGGAACACTTAGAGGTGTTCTTCACTTAAGCCGTTCAACAAGTCTAGAGGTAGGTCCAAGCGCCACTGGAAACAGAAAGGGAAACAGAACTGAGAGGTTCACTTCTTGCCCGAGCTCAGCTAAGTATCAGTCATTTAGCTTGGTGGAAAATGACCAGTCATTTCCTTGGTGGGAAGGATTAGGAAATCAAGAGTTAACTGTTGCACAGAACAAGGAATCCAAACCAAAGCTGTGACTCCCTGAAACGAAGCCAAACTGCCTTTTGTTAAATCAGGAAGACTGTTCAGGAGAGCGGAGGGCACACCTCGATTCCCATGGGGTGGGTACGAGGCGGTTAGCTTTCCTCTGGATGGAGAGGTGGAGATTGCAGTTTATAATGAAGTAAAGCTTGCCACTAGTCGCAGGTGCACACTCTTTAGGGTAGTGCGTCTAACATTACAGGGATCCCCCTGTTTGCAGCTTCCCAAGCGCCCACATGCTCAGTCTCTGTCACCCTCTCAGGGCACCCCGGGGGCGGGGCCGGCACGGAACGCCGCGGATCGAACCCAGGCCCCTGAGCCTTCCTAAGTAGGCGCTTCAGTTCGCTGAGCTCTCTGGCCGGCCGGTATGACATTATTCTAAAGAACAACTTTCCCTCGGCTCGGTGGAAGAGTCCGCATCCTGCTTTCCTAGGCGACCTTCTGCGTACACGAGCAGGTGCCCACTCGGCTGGTCCAGCGGGCCTTCCTCCTCCCAGGATTCCCTCAACCCTTTCAAGTCTAACAAGGTGACTCCAGAAAAGCGGGGGAGAGAAGGCTACCGTCTGAGATTGAGACTCTAGGGCCAGATGGAGGATATCGTTTTATGTTTTTATTCAGGCAGGCTGGGCAACCGGGTTGTACGCTAGTGTGCGGCAGGAATTCGACACTGTAATCTTGGTCCTTCAGGGCTTCCGTAGATCAGAATTCAGAAAATTAGTATTTTAGAGACCAGAAAAGATCAATAGTATTTTAAAATTTTACATTACTTTTGTAGACCTGAGGGCGAACGCTAAAACATCAATCCTAGCTTCTCATTTAGAAAAAAATGCAAAGATAATATAACGCCCACCGTTGTTCGGGCTCCCCTTCCGCGGCAAACGCAGGAAGTGTCGTGCTGTGACGTCACTTCCGTCGCGCTTGGGCGGTGCCAAGATGGACGCCTCCTGGGCCCGCGAGCAGCTCCGCCGGCGTTACCTGCTGCCCACCGACGCCGAGAGCCGGCCGGACTGCGAGGGCGACGCCGGGCGGGGTGAGGCGCTCCCCCGACCTGCCCCGCGCTGCCCTAGGCGCCGCTCGGCCCCGGCCCGGGCGGGGAGGCCGGGCTTCCGTCTCCATGTAGCCCGGGCCGTCGTGCGAGTCGGGTACCTAGGGTCGCGACGGGCCCTGGGCGTCGTGTCGCCCCGCGCGTGGCCGGCCGAGCTGCGCCTCGGGATACCCGGAGCGGCAGGTGTAATACCTGCTCGGAAATAGCCAGTAAAGCTACGCGCGGGCTCCGAGTCTTGAGGATTTGCCAAAGAAAGGTGTTTGGGTCATTCAACGACGACATTTTGCGTGGGCCAAATGTTTTTTGTCTTTTCTTTTCTGTCTTGTCTGTCTGTCTGTCTCCCGTGTTCACCCGTAGATGCCTAGAATGTGGAAGAATTCAGTAGAGATTGATAGCGATGGTTGCTTCTGGGCGGAGGAACTAGGGATACATACAGGAGACAGTTCACTTGCGATCTTTTTATTGTGTATGTTGCAAAAGCCGTGCCTGTGATTGCCTTTCCAAAGTAAATACAAGTTTCCTAGCCGGCGTAGTGATTTCTAAGCTTTGAGGGCGTCTCCCAGAGTCTGTTATGAGCAAGCTCCCTAGGGCGTGTGATGTCACCTAGAGGCCCAGGACGCGGCATTTAGACCAGGGGTTCTCCCCTGAACCTAGAGGGCGTGTCAAAACTACCTTGTAGTTCCTGTTCCAAGTAGAGGCGAGGCTCGTGGTGTTTCACCTACTGAGATAGCTCAGTAGAGCTGTGATGTTCCCCTTTCTAGATGCCCTCCTGGGAAAGGTGTTTGTTTAAAAGCAAACCCTTTGTTGGGAAGTGTTCTTGGAAAGTCACGTGCCAGTTTCATGCTCTCACGTTTGTTTTGGCACTTTTATTTTTTTTTAAATTTTATTTATTTGTTTGCTTATTTCTTTATTTACTTATTTTATGGCTGGCTCAGCCTGCCCTGGTGGTGGGGCTGGCGCAGCATGTGGTGCCGGGGATCGAACCACAGTCCCTGCAGTTGCCTGAGCTTTCCTGAGCAGGTGGTTTAGACCACTGAACCATCTCTCCGGCCCCGGCACTTTTAACTTTATTATTTTTTTGGTACCAGGGATCAAACTTGGGACCTGGCGCTTGTCAGGCAGGGCCTTATGCCACTGAGCTGTATCCAGCCCCTCATTTGGCATTTTTTTTTAAATAACCAGACTAATCATTATCACAGTGAAAATGTGAAACATAATAATAAAATTCCTAGACTTGTAGGTGGAACCGTTGTATTCAAAAGATTGTAAGAGAATGCATTTGATTTCAGAATTCAAATAAAGGAAATAAGTTGACTATATGGGGCATAGGTTCTAGTTGGCTCTAACTAATTATGTAAATATAACCCAATCTTGGTTCTAGAAGGATGTAGTATCATAAGGAAGCCATGTTGGTTGCTGAGCAGCACTAGGTGTTGACCGTTTGGCTTAAAGTAGGCGCCATTTTTCTTATAATACTATAATTGCCTAGTAAGTTGAAATCTTTCTTATTTGCAGAAAGCTCTACAACCGTTGAGAAAAAGGAGAAACCTCTTCCAAGACTTAATGTCCATTCTGGCTTCTGGATTTTAGCGTCCATCATTGTGACCTACTATGTTGACTTCTTTAAAACTGTTAAAGAAAACTTTCACACTAACAGGTACGAAACTCTTGCTTCATAGATGAAGAACTGTCTTATTTTTTGTGTTCTGTTTTGTCGTTTGAGTACTTCAGACACTTAGTAAACTTAGAGTCTGTGCTGCACACCTTGGTGGAGGTGCTGGTGGTACAAAGAAGATAGGAGATGCTGGTGAAAATATACAACTTAATGGTTCTGAAAGGAATGAAGTACTGTGTTGTGTAATTGGCGTTTGCTTGGGGGGTGGACTTTACATGTCTTTACCACACACAGTGATAAGTTTGAAGTCATACTTGCTAATCCACTAGATTAATCATTTTTCAGTGTATGCATCAGCTCATCCTGTTGTGCACCTTGAAGATAAAAAGTGCAGTTTGTCAGCTGTGCCTCGGGAAAACGTAAAGAACAGGAAGAGAAGAGGTGTGCACTGGCAGGCACCGCGGGGGCGAGACCCCAGGGCTGGCTCGGCCCTTTCCAGCCCAGATGTGTGGTAGGGTTAGGAAAGCAGTAAATTTCAGTTCTCACTCCCTTTGGAGAGCAGCAGGAGGAGGAACACTGGCTGAAGCTCTTTGTAAGGTCGAAGGACCAGACGCTGGGTGGAAGAGGCCACGGAGAATCTCCTCTCTGGTGTGCGTCAGAGGAGTCACGGCTGGCTGGGAAGGAGAGGCTGTGACAGAGGGTGGCATGGAGGTCACCATTCAGAGGACCTGGGAGCTTTCTGTCTGGGGTTATGGCACCTCACTCACAGAGACTGAGATCCTCGCAGTCTAATCTCAGGAGCAGAGCGAGAGCACAGGCTGTGAATGACATCCCAAGGTTCTCGGATGGATGTGGAGGCCTCCAGGGAACAGACGAGACAGCCGGTGGAGCTGGTATTAGAGGATTGGTTTTCGAGGGGTCCAGAGCAACTGGGTGTGAGTGTCGGTGGCTCCGTGGGGTCTGGAGCTGGCTGCGGTGGGGCCTCAGCCAGGGCTTGGGAAACTTGTCTGGCATGGCACTCTGCTCTCCCTCTGTGCAGTGTGGGTCACTGGTCTAAACCCCTGAGAAGCAAAGGGTGATGGGAGGTGGGTGGGACTCCCCAAATCTGGCCTCCTCCTGCAACCAGCAGGGGCTGGGAGGACAGGGTTGTCCAGGTGCTTCCAGTGGAATTATAGGGAAGAAAAGCCATTTTTCTTTGGGGTAGAACAGGAAATACTCTGAATACACAGGAGGTGTCTTAGTTTGCTTTCTTTGGCTCTTAAGAAAATACCAGGTGCTGGGTGCTGTCTAAAGGAAAGTCACATGGGCTCATTTCTGGTGGCTGCAGGTCCAGGAAGCCAGGTGCCCCCGCTGTGTCACAGCATGGTGGGGAGGTGGAAGGCAGGCTGGGTGTGTAGAGAGCAAGCACACACTTGTGTGGGTGGGAAAGTGAGAAACAGAGAAACAGAATGAGAGCACGTGGCTGAGGAGAGGTGCCGGGCTGCATACCATTGGCTCTGGAAGGGACCGGTTGAGGTCCTCAAGGACAAGGTCACTTTTCCTGCAAGAAGAACATGGACTCCTTCACGGGGTGGTCAGGTCCCAGCGTCTCCCATGTCCCCTCCTTGGGAAGGTCCCACCAGCTTCAGCGCTGTTGCACTGGGGACCAGGATTTTGGCACTGATGCAGGTTGTAGCCCAGCGCTTGCAGCAGGCTCCTCCTCCTCCTCCTCTAAGTCTTTAGTGAGAGATTTGCAGCCGCGTCTGTCTGCCTGGGTGTCAGTGTTCCTGGTGTTCTGCTCACCATGGAGGGCTCGTGGTTGTCCCTGCCAGGCTTTATTCCTATCACTCAAGCCTCCAGGAGCAGCCGGGAAGCTGCCGTCTCCCCTGTGGCTTACACAGACCATATTGCCAACATGGGCGCCTTCTAGGCTGCTTGGGCGGGGCTGCAGGGCCTCACTCTAGTCCTGAGACGAGCGAGGCGCTTGTCTCCTCAGCCCTGCCCTACACTAGGTCGAGTCTGAAAGCCGAGATTGTGCAGTTGTGCCTCCCTTGGCATCCCTCCTCCAGGCGACTGCTTGGACAGGTTGCTGAAGCCAGCTGCTGGGGCAGCTGTGGCCGGCCGGCGCCCTCAGCCCCTGCTGTTCTGTCTCCACAGCTGGTTTCTCCTGGGTGCTGCCTTGCTGCTCGTGAGTTTGGCCGTGGCCTTCTTCTGCATCGTCTACCTGGAGTGGTACTGTGGCATCGTGGAGTACGACGTCAAGTACCCGACTCTGGTGCCCGTCACAACTGCCACTTTCATTGCGGCCGGAATTTGGTACGTTACCTCGGAGGTGATGGATATGGAGGAGAAGCACACTTTCATCCTCATCAGGTGTTCTGTGGTTTGATAGAACAGAGACAGAGTCTCGCAGGATGACGGGCTCCCAGCCGATCCTGTGCTTCAGGCTCCTCTTGTTAGTGCAGCTGCCTCTTGGTTCATGAACCCGAGCGCTCGGCAGAATGGTGCTTCCACTGGTGAATTCCACGTCAGCTGACAGACATGGCAGAGGCCGTCTTCTCTGCATGAACTTGGGCCGTCTCGAGCCCAGGATCGTATAGAATAGAGGAGGTCCAGGAGCTGAGGTCCCACTGTAGCTCTTTTTTTCTTTTGTACAATTAAACACATCACTTACATACATTTATTTTTATTATTTTTTGTTCAGGGTCTCACTATGCAGCTCAGACTTGTAGTGATCCTCCTGATTTCTACTCCCTAGTGCTGGGATTATAGGCATGTGCCACCGTGCCCGGGCTCCATCCCCAGCTCAGGTGCTCCGGGGACAGGGCTGGCATGGCACAGATCAAACCCTGGCCCTTGTGTGTACCTAAGCAAGCACTTGTCCACTGAGCTATACCGCTGGCCCTTTTACTTTTTTTGTTTCTTTTTTTTTTTTTTAACATTATAAGACAAATGATGGTGTTCGTACATGTTCTGTGTTTTGCTTTTAAATCTTCCTGACTGTGATTCATGGTACATATAATTTAGTAGAAAAACAAATGCCCGGCCACGGAATCGCGAAGTGAGACCTGGGCTGTGCCCTGCACCCAGGTCAGGACCCGCTGAGCCTGCGCCCGGGCCCCTCGTGCCCCTCCCAGGATGGGCCTGCCTGCCTGCCTGCCTGCTGCGGGTAAACGCTGTCCCAACCTTTGGACCCCCAAATGCTCAAGTTGTGCTTGTCTGTGCTCCTTTTTTTTCTTGAATACAGAGGATGTAGCTCAGTGCAAAGGCTCTAGGATCAGTTCTCCTCCCGCTTTCTTTATTTCCAGGTGGTGTCTTGCTGAGTTACCCAGGCTGGGCTCAAATCGGGGTCCTCCTGCCTCTGTCTCCCATTCCTGTGCTCCAGCACCCAGCTCACGTTGCCTATTTTTGTGAACTATATAGACACAGGTTCCTGTGGCGACTATTTCATGTCTGACTATGTGTAGGACACTGTCTGGTCCTTGTTGCATCCCCGAGTTGACCTGTGTTGCTGTTGACAGCGTGGGTTGTTGCCACTTTGTTGCTGATAGAAAGGATGCTGCTAAGCACACGCTTGTGCCTGTGTCTTACAGCACATGTGCATGTGAGGGCATGTGTGTAGAGGGGTACGTGTGCGCGTGCGTGCATGCGTGCGTGCATGCATAGGCGCCAGGGGCTCGGCAGTGGTGGTGCAGCCAGCCCTCTGTTCATGGGTCTGCAGCTGGACTCAGCCAAGCACTGCTGGGGAAAGAAACTGCGCCTGTACTGAGCCAGCGCCCTTCGTTTTGTCAGTGCCGCTGAGCAGTGCGGTGTGGCAACTGTTGGCATAGACTGATGTAGTACAGGGTCTTGGAGGCAACCCCGGCAGGATTCATATTACCTGGGAGCACACGCGCTGAGGCTTGCTGTGTGGTTTCCTTAACCTCATTTGCGTTGTTGCCCTTCCAGTGTCCCCCTTATTTTTATCTTCAGTGCCATAGTCAGTATACTTCAAAAGTTAATAGGCACTTAGAAGAAAAAGAAAGGTATTTGAAAGGTGTTATTTAAAAAAAAGCAGTACTTGTTCACTGAAGGAAAACTCTGTAAATTATAGGAAGACAGAAGAAATGCATCCCACAGTTCTGCCAGTCGTATATGTAGCTGTTTGGTTCTTTCTTTCTTATGTATTTTAGTACAGTGTCTGCAGGGTCTCACTCCACAGATCAGACTCACGATCCTCCCGTTTCAGCCTCCCAAGCACTGGGGCTGCAGGTGCACGACACCACGCCCAGTCTTAGTCACAGTCTCGGTGTGCCCTGGGGGCAGAGCTGGCAAGGCACGCTGGGAATCGAATCCCAGTCCCTGCGCCTAAGCAGATGCTTTAGTCCACTGAGCTATCTGGCCGGCCCCTTTTTTCTTCCTTTATATGAATTGAATTTTTATTGAAAATACACCTTTATACATATTCAGTTTACATGTGCTTTCTGTGACTTCATTTCAGTTAGAGTTTAAGGCCATTTGTCACTGTGATATGAGCACCAGCGTGTGTCCCGTGGCTGACACTGACCCCAGAAATACTAAAACGGTTTGTAGACTAGTGGGATTATGGTTATTTAAAGTTCATGTTTTACCAGGGCTGGGCTGTAGCTGAGTGGCACAGGCGCCTGCCTCCCAAGCACAAGGTTCTGAGTTTGATTCCCAGCACCAAACACACAAAAAGAAATCCTTATAAAAGCAGAGCATGGTGGTGCGCACCAGTAATTCCAGCACTCAGGAGGCCGAGGCAAGAGGATCGTTGTGAGTTTGCACCCAGCCTGACCTACAAAGGGAGCTCAAGATTGGCGTGAACTGCATAGTGAGACTGTCTCAAAAAGAACTCCTGCTCCCCCCCAAAAAAAATTTATGCGCATCAACGTGTTCTACATTAAAACCAGTAGCTCTCTGAGAAGCTTATTTAACTTTGATGGTTTTGGTAGTTAACTTCCATTAAATTCTGTCATTGCAAACTGTTTTTACTTAGTATTTTATTTTTAATTTGGTGACAGGAAATAGTGTTTCTTCAAGGAAAAGCTTAAGAGTATCTTATAAATGATTCCTCTTGTCCTTCATTTTTTATTTGCTGGTGTGTGAGACATAAAAGCCTGCTGCGGCCCTTCCAATCCATGGGGCGCTGCAGACGTTAATTTGAGAGATTAGGATTTCTGCAGAGTAGCCAGCTCCTGGTGAAGGCCAGGCTGGATCCAGTTTTAAGGAATTGTGCCAGGCCTGGAGTACATGTTGTGTTTTCTTTCCATCATTGCCTGAGTCATGTGGCTGAGAAATTACAGGACGCGTGGAAAGTTGCTGGCTGGATGAACCTTGTCACTGTGCTCGTTGTACTGATTGATTGATTGATTGATTGATTAATGATGGTACCAGGGATGGAACTTGGGACCTAGCGCTTGCCAAGCAAACCCTTACTCCACGGAGCTGTTTCCCCGGCCCCCAACACTGTGCTCTTTAAGCCCAGATTCCTGCATACAGTATTCTTGTGTGTATCACCTCAGAGTCATCAGCTCTCTCACTGTTTTGGTCCTTTCAGTTTCAACATTGCTCTGTGGAACGTGTGGTCATTCTTCACTCCACTGCTGCTGTTCACCCAGTTCATGGGGGTCGTCATGTTCATCTCACTCCTTGGATGAGGCGAAGGTAGGACATCCAGGGCAGTTCCTCCCGCAGCCCTACTGGGAAGCGTTTTCTGGGACGGTTGGAGGGGGCCCGGCTGCACTAGACCACTTCTGAGTTGCACCCCGTGTGTGTGTGTGTGTGCGCGCACACGCACGTGGCACAGCTGTTCGCACACTGACCTCAGAGAGACGGACAGAGACGTCTGTCCTCATGTAGAATTTAGCTTCGAGCGTCTGCTCTGCAGGGAAGGCAGAGCCCCCTTAGGGACAGCAAAGTTCACACTTGAGGCTTCTGTTGAAGCCAGCTTCTGCCAACTTGCACATGGGGATGATCGGCCAGGAAATTTTTTTTCTTTCTTTTTTTTTTTTTTTTTGATGGTACCAGGAATTGAACTCAGGACCGTGCATTTGCCAGGCAAGCACTTATTCCACTGAGCTAACTCCCTGGCCCCAGGAAATTCTTAGGGCATGGAAATTTGGAAGAAGGGCAATTTGGTTTAACTGGGGGGTAAATCTCTGCAGTTTCATCTGTTCTGGCTGCCTCAAGATTTGATGGGTGCTGCACACTGGCATTTCTCTCATGCTGCGTAGAGTTGCTGTGTCCTTAGATCTTCCCAGGTCTGTGGCCTTAACACAGTGGGGTTGGTTTCTGAGCCATTTATTAGAGAGATGTGCAGTTTGGAGACTACCCCTCACCGTGTGTCTGGGGGCGCAGTGAAAAGAGGGTTAGGCCATCCCCTCATACTACTCATGCCAAGTGGCAGTTCTGGAGGAAATTGGGAAACCGCGGAGGAAGTCAACGTCCGCAACCTTTTGCAGAGGGGGAAGGCGAGGCCTGGGGAGGGGGAGTTTTGCAGTCTGAGAATGTGTGCCCAGGGGTCTGCCCTGCCCACTGGCTGCGACCATGCACTCCTGTGGGTCTGAAGGGTTGGCTTCAGACCACACAAGAAGGAATGGATGCGGTCTTCTTACTGCCACTCTGGAAATGGTTGCTAGTGCTGTGACGATGGTTGTACAGACAGCGTCTTGCAGCCGTCACGCCGCGTGGAGGGCCCTGTGGGTGCTCCTGGGGTGGCCCTTTGTCCCGTTCACGTGCGCTGCTCAAGCAGCTCAGGGTTCTGCACCTTCCCTCTTCCTGCCCTGACGCCCACTCCCTCCCTCTGATGGTTGCATGGGAGGTCTCCTGGGGCTGTTGGGATTTTCAGAGACTCAGGAGCTCTGGGATTATCACACTGGGTGGTGGAGAAAGTGGTGCTGTGGGGGCATCGAGGTCCATCGTGAGTGGAGGGCGGTGTTCGCCATGGGACGCAAGTGCTGGTTTCCTTTCAGCTCGGAGGTCATGGACATTTGGACGGTCTGCCCGCTGAAGGCATTGTGGACAGTGGACAAGCTGCGGTGTGTTCTCGTGGTACCTGGGACTCCTGGGAAAAGCTTCAACTTTTAAGCTCTGTCGTTGAAATTAGAATATAATTTATTTCTTTTTGCCCAGGTGATTATCCAATTTTTCAGAAGTCTGTGTTACATAGAAAGAACTATTTTGAGAAGTTAATCTGAATTTTTGGAAGAAGTAATGGTTTCATTGTAGGTATATAACATGCTCCCAATATTTTGATAAGTGCTGCTTTTCTTCCTAACAGATAAGCAATTTATTGGCTATGATGCCTGGGTGTGTGTGTGGAGGAATTGTGTTGCCGTGTGCCTTTAATCCCGCTCTAGCAATTACCGTGAATCTCATCATCTAGGAGCTTTGTGAGGTGGCAGGGCCAGGTGGAAATGTTGCATGTTTTCTCATCACTTTTGATTTTACCATTGTGTAAATTACTGGATTTGTAGCATTTTTAACTTGAACTTTTAATTATTTTATGTACGTATTTTTATGTAACATTTAAATAAAATATTTTTGTAACTGTCTTGTGCGTTTTATTAATGAAACCTCGGAATAGCTTGTGACTAGCTATTAGCACTTTGAGTTAAATACACATATAATGAAGGCCTCTCTTCAGAGGTTACCGACCTGAAGACCATTGTGTTTGTGTTTCCGCGTGCCGGCCGCCTACATTTGACCTGCTGTCGCAGCATGGTGAGACAGAGCAGGCCTGTGGCGATTGCCCATGAGGCGGCTGACCCATCTGCCTGAGTCAGGGCAGACCACACCCTGCCGCTGGCCTGCTGCGGGCCTTCAGTCATGAAGAACATTTCCCAAATGCACACTGGGAATGCTGTCGGGTAGGTGAGAGTATATACAGGACATGTCTTATTCTGCACTTGGCACTCAGGTGCTCATTCAGGGAGTGAGGGAGAGACTGAGGAGCGGGCCGCTGGAATTGGAGCTTCGCATCCCATGAATGTCTGCCTGGGGAGAGTCAGGAGTCACCTGCCAACTGACCCCGTATGGGCACGTGTGGAGGGGTGTGGAGGGTGCCATTTAAAATGGGGAGCAGGTGCAGGCACCGCTGGGAGGGGCAATAAGGCTCCAGGCTAAAGCCCTAGGAATGGGAGCATCTGGTCTAGATCCGAGGAACCGTGTGGGGCTGGGCGACAGTGCCCCAGTGACAGCTCCTGTCTGTTGTATACATTTTTGTTCTCAAAAGAGTATTTTTTAGGGCTGGCCAAATAGTTCAACGGATTAAAGCACCTGCAAGCAGATGCAGGTGATGGGGGCTCGATCCCCAGGCCTGCTGTGCTGGCCTCGCCCCTGGGGTGCACTGGAAATTGAGAATGGGCGTGGTGGGGTGCCCTTGTAATTCCAGCTCTTGGGAGGCTATAAATAGGCGGATCACTATGAGTCTGATCTAGTAGTGAAACCCTGCACACCCTGTAGATCCTTCCCTAAAAAACAACAAAAACACAAAATGAATATTTTTGGATAGAAGCCTTGGGCTAGGGTTTTTGGGTTAGTCTGAGTTGCTCAGTCAAGGGCCTGAATGGTTGCCAGCAAGGGTTAATTTGTGAGAGAAATGGGCAGTGCAGACAACAGCTGGAAATCCTTGGCATCAGAACCAGGGGCCCAGTGGCAGCGAGGTGTGCCCTGACTGCGATGGTCTGTGTCCAGACTAAGTTTGGAGCCTGGGTCATGCCCGCTGCACACCGACTGACCAGCATACAGGGTCTAATCCAAAGGTGGGCGAGGCTGCCCTCGTATTATGTGTCCCCAAGTGAGCCCAGCATGCAGCCTGGTTGCACTGCCCCCCTCTCCAGGCAGCTTGTGGAGAGACCTGCAGAAGCCAGGGCTTGGGATTGGCAGGAAGGTAAAGCTGACCGAGTTGTAACTTCCTAAGACAGAAACCAGCCAGGAGTTGCCATAGGTCTGCATCTGGGACCCTGCTGCAATGGGAGTGATTTTTCTAGGGAACTTGAAACAAGACTGAAAGCTCCTGGCTGTATTGTTTTTGTACAACAAGAAAGTGGTCTCTGGCTACACTCAAGCAAAAAAGATGTATTCAGGAGTTGGAACCATGCCTGTGAAAAACAGTAGGAAGATTGTTTTGGGAGAGACCCTGGGATTAGGACTAGGAGGATCTAGACATCCTCTTGAAGGGCCGCTGTTAGGTTAATGATCTTCATTCTTTAATAACTTATTTTTATGCACTTTTGACTCAGTTGAGTAGGCTTTGCAGTGGTATTTGAAGATGCAGAATTTTAAAAATAATGAAATCGCAATCTGGGTTATTCTGTATACATTAAGGACTACTTTTAAAGAGGCTGCCTGCAAGCTCCTGGTCAAGGAAGATTGGGGGTTGAGAAAGAGTTGAACAGACGAGTCCATTCCTCCTGCAGGGACCACAGGGCCTCCCAGGTCAGTTCTGCAGCTGAGGAGCACCTTCCCCATCCTGTCGGATGTGCATTGTGAAGCTGAGGATCTATTTCTAAAGCCGTGTGGGCGATTTGTTTGAAGTCTAGTTCTAACCTCTCTGTACCGCACTTGGAGTGTATCATTATGCCTTGAGATAGGTTGTTCCTGTTGGCATACAAATTTGTTATGACACCCCCATCTCCAAGTGAATGAACATAAAATGGGGTTCCTTCTTCCTCTTCCAGCTGTCACCCCTTTCTTTGGGGGACAACATACCAAAACTCCACCGAAGAGTTTTCCATGCTTCTATCTCCAACTGTGTCCCTGTCATTTAAAAAAATTGCATTATGACATGGTTGCAAAGGAGAGTGCATAATGTCCCAGCATATTTGTGGTGAAGAGAGGTCAAGAGGAATCGCAGAAGCTCTCCTGTCCCCAGCCATGCCCTCCTGTGGTGTCAGTGATGAACAGACCTGGAGCCCGGTGTCTTCAAACCACACAGTTGACACTCGAGGCCGGGTCCCTGTGGCCTTCCCTGGTACCACTGACTTCTCTGCCAGTGCAGACTCCATGGCAGGCCCACAGGGTGCTGTTCCTCTGGACTCTTTCTCACTGTATGTTCTGGTTACATAGCACTGCATAACCAGCCACACCCAACCACAGTGGCTTAAAACAATGACCTGCATTTATTTTGCTAAGGAATCTGAAACCAGAGTGGAGCTGGCAGGAGCAGCTTGTGTGCACTCTGGAAAACGCAGCTCAGCCTGGGGCAGGGCAGTCTCTTTCTAAGATGGCCCTGGATGCCCACAAGGACGACTCCGTGCAGTAGGTTGGGGTTCCTCCCAGCAGAGTGGGTGGGACCCAGGGCTGAGGACCTGTGTTAGCTTCTTGTTGGAACATTACCACAAACAGCAGCTTAAGACACTAGAGATGGATTTTCCCCAGTGCTGCACGTGGATGCCTGGGACGGCGCTTACGGGCCGCATTCCTTTCTGGGGTTTTGGAGGGACCCATTTTCTTCTTCCCGGCTGGCAGAATTCAGTCTCTTGCACTTGTAGGACCAACACTGCCGCTCCCAGCTGGCCACTGAGCGAGGGCCACTCGGCTGCTTGAGGCCGCCCTTACTCTTTGCCATGTGGCCCCTTTCTTCAATCTTTAGAGCCAGTGGCAGTGGCCCTTGTACATGCTCACCTTCCTGCCCTCATCTTCCGTCATTACCATGTTCTTCTGGCCCACTCCTCTGTCCCCTCCTTCATTTTTCAGGGCCTCTGTGCCTCCCCTGGGCCCACCCTGGTAACCTGACGCAATCTTCCTGTTTCAAGATCCCGGGTCGCATCCTCAGTGTTCCTTTTGCCTCAGAAGGTTACCTGTCAGTGGCTTCTGTCTCTGGACACAACACCCACGCTGTAGAGGAGGAGTGGTTATTCTGGCTCTGTTTTCAGGTGCTTGGGTCCCTGTTGGTTTGGTAGAAGGGTGTGGTGAAGCAGAGCTGCTTCCCCACGGCAGCCAGCAAGCCGAGAGGGAAGGGAGGAGCTGGGGACAAGGAGACACCCTTCTGGTCACCCCCGGGACCTAGCTCCCTCCAGGACCTAGCTCAAAGCACCCTCAGCTTTGAGCTCATTGGTGGGTGAATCTGCTGGTGAGTCCAGCGCCCCGTGACGCAGTCACCTCCCTGAAGCCACACCGCTGAACTCTTGAGACTTGGGGAGCATGTTAGCTCTAACCCACAAAACATAAACTAAAATGTCAGGAAACAGAACATGGTCATCTTAGGGGGCCGTTATTCTGCCCATTGCAGTGTTCCCAGGGACAACAGGTGGAGGCCACCAGTTTCTTAAGGCCTGGGCTCAAGAACTGGGAGTGAGACAAACACAGACCTTGGATTCAAGAGGTGGGGACATGGCTTCCCACCATCCCACAGAGCCCCAGCCACTGCGGAGCCCCGAGGCTGCCTGCTTCGCATGGGCCTTGATGGAGCATGCCTCGGTTGTCATGCCAGCCGCTCTTCCACTCAGGTCTGATAACCCAGCTCCACTGATGGTTGGACAGCCTGTGGGGCGCAGCCACACTGGACGGAGACTGGCAGGGGCCAACAGGAGAACCACAGGCCCAGAGCCCCTTCTGCAGACGCCTGCTTCCTTTTAGAGAAGCAGCTTCTCTCCTGAGAAGTGACTACAAGCTCCCCGTGTGATCCGGGTGTGCTGGGAGCCACCAAGTCATCAGGCGGGCCATGCACCCCGCCAGTGCATTGTCAGACGCAAGGGATCTGAGTGAGACTGACCTCGAGCAGGTTTGGAGTCAGGTAAGCTGCAGGTGGGCTAGCTCAGTGGCC
Organism: Capromys pilorides; assembly: GCA_004027915.1. Taxonomy (NCBI): domain Eukaryota; kingdom Metazoa; phylum Chordata; class Mammalia; order Rodentia; family Capromyidae; genus Capromys; species Capromys pilorides. The sequence continues at coordinate 42,511 of PVKN010002109.1, forward strand.
ACGTGGGACTTTCGCCTATGGGCAGAAAAGGCTCGGCGCAGGGTCTTCCGGGTGCTTCTGCTACACAGGGTGACACCACCCCATGGTGGACCGCTAGCATGATGGCCCCACGTGGTGATGGCCCTGGAGGACAGTGGGAAAGGAAAATCCTCCCAGTAAGAAAGCAGCACACCCAAATTAAGATTCATCGGCGCATCGGTCCGCTGGTGAGGACGGCTTCCCCGATCCAGCCGCCTTCCCAAAGCCCACCTCTGAGCACTTCAAGCTTTGGTGAGGGGACTTTAGATGCAAACCCTAACAATGCCCTGGCTACATAATAGGCTGTGGGTAGGTAGTTCCCGCTGAGCTCAGCCTCTGTGGCCCCTTATTCTTAGTAGGGTGTGACGAAAGGCACCTGCAGCCTTGGCTGTGGAAGTTGGTGTCTACTCCAGCTGCTGTAACAAATGCCACCGGTGTACTGCTGCATGAATACCCGACATGCATTTCACACAGTGCTGGAGGCTGGGAAGCCCAGGGTCAGGGTACCAGCTGCTGTGGTGTTGGTGAGGGCCTGGTGGCCACCTTTGCAGCGTAACTTCACGTGGCAGAAGCAGTCTCTGGTGAGGGCTCCAGTCCACCCTGCCTTCACGACCTAACCTCTCAGAGGCCCCACTGCCTGTGATGCTTATATATGCAGGAATATTCGGTCTGTGTGTTGGTCTTCCTGATTTGAGCCTGAGACATTAGAGAGCTAAGTCGGACGATTTTTTGCAGCAGCAGCAGAGACCAGCGCTGAGTCGCTGGCCAGGCATCTGGACCTTGGCTATCTGCCCTGGAGTTCGTGATTCCAAGGGTTAGCAGGACAGGCTGGGCTCTGCCCTTGCTGGGTCACCCCTGTTCCCGAGATCGCAAGAGCCTTCCCTTCGTGAGCTTCCCGGTCTGTTCATCTGGGGTGTGGGGTAGGGAGCCTGACCGTTGCAATGGCTTCCATAGAACAGCGCCCCCTGTGTCCCACACCTTGTATTCCAGCAGGAGAAGTGAACAGGGAATCTACTCCTCCCTCCTGTGTCTTGAGTTTACCAAAAGGTCTGCATAGAAAAACTGTTTCATGGCAGTGGAGCGTGGCTCAACGGCTGGAGCTTAGCGGAATTAGCTTTCCCTATACTAAGGATGAAATCCAGGAATTTCACACTGAACTTATTTTTATTTTTTATTTTGAGACTGGGTCTTCTTAAGTTGCTCAGGCTAGGCTCACACTTGCGATCTTCCTGCCTCAGCCTCCCAGAGTGCTGGGATTCAAGGCTTGTGCCACCCTGCCAGGCTAGTTTACAGTATTCTGTCAATGTGAAAATTCTGGTTTGCACACAAGTACCACAGTGCGCGAGGTGTTAGGGGAGGCTGGAGGGAAGCTGAGCGGGGACGGTCCGCATCAGCCTCACAGCTCTCTGACATCATTTGAAATGGAAAAAGACCTTGTGTTGGCCGCTGCCTGTGAGCAGTGACCGTGGTGTGGGCTGCAGTCTCTGGGGAGGGCTGGGAGAAAGTCACACAGGTGACATTTTTGTAGCGTTGTTGCCAGCTTTCCCCAGACCCGTCCCCCTCACCGATAAAGGACCCCTCGAGTCTAGAAACAGCCAGGGCTGGGGACCAGAGTTTTTGGTTGTCCCTTGCAGGCACTCAAGCTGGATTTCTACTTACCATAGCTAGAGCCTTTGCAGTTCAGAGATGAAAGAATGGTTTTGTCAACCTCTCTATGTAGGTGATTATTTATTTATTTGGTACAGCGTCTCGCTACACAGCTCAGATTCATAGTGAGCCTCCTGTCTCAGCTTCACCAGCCCTGGGATTACAGGTGCACGCCACCATGCCCAGTTTTGGTGGCCAGCCTGGCATGCAGTAACAGGGATTGAACTTGGGACCTTGCACTTGCCAGGCAGGCACCTATGCCACTGAGCTATCCATCCTACACAGTCATTTTAAAGAGCTTCGTCTTATTAGATGGAGCAACTGAGACCAAGAAAGGTTTAGTCACTCCCTGAGGGTCACACATCAGTAAACGATGAAAATGGGTTCAGATCCTTTGAACTGGCCTAAGACGACCCCTCCCCGCCACATCTTTTCCTGCAAGTCCGTGTGAACTTGGGCTGACTTTTGGAAAAGAGCTAGCAGACAGGAATGTGCCTGGTGAAACTGTGATGTGAAATAAAAGTTGTTCACTGTTTACAGGGGCCTGGGGCGCTCATGGGGTCCCTGCCACCTGCCGGCCATAGGTTTACCCCCTTCTGGGTCCTCGTGGCCTTGGACCACACTGTGAGTTTCACCTTGCTGTCCCCTACTGGTTGGAAAAAGCACATGCTTAATTCGGGGAGAGAATGAGTTAGATGCTATTCTGTCTTTAGGGGGCTCAGAACT